>CAKNYM010053125.1:956616-989412 GCA_932195095.1 Andricus curvator | reverse complement strand
TTTCCTCATTTCTTCTCACTTCCTCTCACTTCCCCTCTCCTCATTTCCTTTCATTTGAACTACTTCTCCTACCTTATTTCCCCCTCACTTTCCCTCCCCTAATTTTCCTACATTCCCTTCCCATAATTTCCCCTTATTTTCCCTCACTTCCCCTTCCTGGATAAAAGTACGACGGACGGACACATGACAGAAATTATAAGGGTTTCTGTCCAGGGCTAAGAAACCCTGAAAAGATGTTCTATGTTGATCTGGAATACTTTTTTTTCCATTCAATTGAAAATCGAACTTTGCCAATTTTTTTATTTTCACTTATAAAAATATTGCAAATGAAACTAGAATGAAATTTTTATGAATAATTCGAAGCTTTCGCAATTGAAGGAAATAAATGTCAGAGTTTTAAAGGTGGAGTGTAGCGAAGCGATAGAAGCAAAAAATAAAATACCGAAAGCGAAACGAGTCGATCGACGGATTACGTACGAGGGGGAACGGCGAAAGGGATATAACTCGATTATCAACATCTTGAGTACCTCGCTTTATATTCGACGGACGAGCAGGGCGCAGGATTTTCTCGTTTTTTCACAACTCAAGAGCACTCGCTGCGAGTTAATTTTCTCTTTCTCTTCTCGCTGGTCCCTGCAATACTTATGCAATTCAAATGTAATATATATCCGATGAGTGCTCAAAAAGCACAATGAAAGCCATACAAATAAAATGAAAGAAAACAAGAATTTCTTGGACTACAATGGGGAAAATAAATGCTTCCGCGACTTCTTTGTTATATGTCTGGGGTGGACAGTGGCCATCAGACGTTGCTTTTGATAGGACAGTTCGAAAAATTTTAATTTATCTTTATTCCCTTGTCCTCGCTCTAGCAAGGGAACCTACATGCTTTCGAATTTTTTCGGATTGATATTCCTCCCAGTATAATAAGGATTACCAGACTTGTAATATGCTAAAGTAATAATTATGATGCGCTTTTCAGTCTTTATTTAGAAAAACGGCTTAAAAAAATCTAAATACATTAATATAGGGAACGTCCATAAACTACGTTATCAATTTTGTGCTATTTTGACCTGTCCCCCTGGCCCCCTCGTTGACAAACGGAGTTTTGTATTGGGGGCCGCCCCCCCCCTACTTGAAAGTAACGCAGGCCGTTGGATAAACACGGTTTACTTTTATTCAACGTTTTTTTTGCGTTTCGAAGCTTCGGTAATGAATCAAGAATAATAATTAAAAATATTAAAATGTCAGACCATAATTAAATGTTGTACGGGAAGCACTTTAAGTTCTTAAGAGTTCATGTCGAAATACGTGGAATTTCCAACAAAATATTTGAATTTTCCACCAAAAAAGATTTTCTACCAAAAGAGATGAATTTCTAAACCAAAAAGGCGAATTGCAAACCAAATGGTTGAATTTTCAATAAAAAAAAAGTTTTTAACTGAACAATTGCATCAACAATGAAATAGCTAAACTTTCAAGCAGAAGAGACAAATTTTCAACAAAATACTTGAACTTTTAACTAAATAGTTAAATTTTCAAGTCAAAAAGACGAGTTTTTTAGAAGATAGTAGAAATTTCCACAAAAAAGTTCATTTTTCACAAAAAAAGATGAATTTTCAACTAGAAAAGATCAATTTTTCATTAAAAATATTTCCATAGAGTAGTTAAAATTTTAGTCTCTTCAAAAATATTTCTGAAGATTTCAGATATTTAAAAATAACACTATAAAAAAAAGTTAATTTTCAACCAAATAAGTCAAATTTTCAACAATATACATGCATTTTCAACTAGAAAATAATTATTTCCAACTAAAAATCGGCTGGTTAAATTATCAGTTTAAAAAATTAATTTTCAACTAAAAAAAGAACAAATTTTTAACAAAAGAGTAAAATCCCTAACCAGAATTTTAATTGCAATCAAAAGCTTGCTTTTTTAACCCAAACAAATAAGAAATTTCGACCAAAAGAGATGAATTTCCGAACCAAAGAGATGAATTTTCAACCAAAAACACTATCTTTTAACAATGCACTTGAACCAAAAAAATTTGAATCTTAGATAAAAAAAAATTAATTTTCACCCAAAATTTTCATCCAAGTGCGTAATTAAATTTTGAACTAAAGAGATGAATTTTTAACTAAAATTATGATTTTTTAATTATAACGATGGATCTTTAAGAACAAAAATCTATTTTGAAACGAAAATTAAGTAGTTAAATTTTCAACAACAAAAAAAGATTTTTCAACGAAAAATGTAATAGTTATTATTTCTAGTAAGGAAGCAAGGTATTGCTCGATCTTTCGAAAGTAAAAAAGACAAAAATCCTTTTTGTCTTTGATAAAAAGAATTTTTGTCTTTTTTATTCTCTAAAGATCGAGCAATACCTGCTTCCTTACTATACTATGATGCAGAGTGATAAAACAATTTCTATTAGTTATTATTTCTACCAAAAAAAAAATCAATTCTACGACAAAAACAATTGAATTTAACAAAAAATACGAATTTTCAACCAAATAGTTGAATCCTCATCCAAAACGGATTAATTTTAAAGAAAACCGTTGAACTTTTAACCCAAAAAGATGAAATTTCTGCTAAAATAGTTCAATTTTCAACCAAGAGAGATTTTTCAGTCCATGAGACAAAATTTTATCCAAATTCCTGAAGTTTCTACCAAAAAGTTGAATTTCCAACTGGTAGAAACAAAGAGGGTTTAATTTTCATTAAAAAAAAATTAATTTTCGACCAAAGAGTTGAATTTTTTTTATCTGAACGATTGATTAACCTTGAGAACTTTTCTACGCGGTAATGTCTAAACGGTTCATGGTGGTGCAGGAGCACTTCAAAATTGGCCAAAACTAAAACATTTATTCATGAGACATAAAATTCATTTTCTTATGGTTTTTGTTTTATTTCGTTTTATTTTATTTTTTCAAGATTCCCCATCCATTATCAAAACTTCGAAATTCAAAATCGCGGAACCAGTATGTCGACATTTTTTTTTAATTATTCATTATTTATCAAACTCACTTTTCATAGTTTTGTGGTTTGCTGATTCGAAATCCATCGTCAAAGCTCCGTAATTCAAAATGGTGGATCCATTACGGCGAAAAAATTTTGTTATATGATTTATTTTGCAGAAAACTCATTTTCTAACAGTTTTTTGGGTTGCTGATTCCAAATCAGTTATGAAAAATTCAAAATTCAAAATAGCGGATGAGGGGTGAGACAACAGCAAAAATATTTTCTTTTTTTGGTTCACCCTAGTGTAGGTTCCCCTTGTAAGCCATTGTTTCTTTGTTATAATAGACTTATTCATAGAACATAACTTAGTTCAGTATAATAATATCGGGCAGCACAATAAGTTAATTAATTAAAGTGACAGTAAGTGAATTAATTAAAGTGACAGTAAATTTTCAGTGACCTTCTGACATTACGTTATTAATTGATATCGTAAACTACAGATAAATATAGATAGTGGCCGAATAATAAGTTGTATTAATAGAAATGAAGTATCTTCAAAGAATATATGGCAAGTACTCTCTTTTCCATTCTAAGCGAACTGTGAATGGGTCAAGCCAATATCGGGTAGCAGATATTTTTAACTGCCGCCGAGACGCGAAGATTAATTCAGTGATCGCTAATAAATATACGACGTCATCGTGTCCAATTCAGCTGGCATTAAAAAAATTGACGTCATTTCTCTCCCTTTTTCCCCAGATACTCTTTTTTTTGGTGCTCAAAGTATAGTAGTTGAGGGGCCGTTCAAAAACTACGTCACGCTATTTTGAAAACTTTTTCCACCCCTGCCCTTCTTCGTCACAGATCATCAGACAAAGCTTGAACACCCCAGGGTGACATCACAAATACGAACACTCCCCGCCCTCCTTTTAAGTCAAACTTTTTTCTTCGATTTTACTTGGCAAATGCCTAAAATTACACAAAACATACAATCATAATATTTTAACAGACTTCAAAGCCCAAAATATTAGCGCTCAGAACAGGGGAAATAGGACGATTTTTCACAAAAATAAGGGAATAAATTTTTTAAAATTAAATCAATGTATAGATTGTATGGGTACCATATTCAATTCAATAGGAAACGCTTCAGATTATAATTTGAAGTATATTATATTTTCAGGAAAATAATTTAAATTTTCAACCGAAAAAGTTTAATTTTCTAGCAAGAGAGATAAATTTTCAACCGAGAAAGATTAGTCAAGATTACTTAAAGTTAAAGATTATTAAGATTATTATTAAAATTATTAAAGAGTACTCACCAAGAGAGAACAAAAAAGTCAACCAAGAACTTTTCAAATTTCCAGGCCAGAAAGGCGAATTCTCTACCAAAAGACGAATATTTAACAAAATACATAAAATTTTCGAAAAGACTAATAACGATCGCGGTCGGACTCAAATTCACCCTGCGAGCTATTTTCCTGCACGCAAGTGTGTTGAATTTTGAACATTTCCAGTATTTTTTGGCTGAATGCATTACCGTTCAACGTCAAGATGAGTACTTTTTCAAAATTCCATTGATTTGTTTGATTCAAATTTGTTTTTAAATTCAATTTCAGCTTAAATAAAAACGAAAAAGAATGGAACGAGAAAAAATATTTGCACTGATTTAAATTTGATTCCATATTCAGTTTTTCGCAGGTAAAATTTTGTTTTCAGATAGAAATAGGAAAATTTTTTTATTTATTCAAAAAAATAAAAATAATTATTGGGTGAAGTCTGAGAGGCAGGCCGAGGATGGCCAGAGGAAAGTTTGGAGAAATATACACATTTTCTCTTTTATTGCTAATCTCCTGAAGGCTTGTGCCCTTCTCAGTATATAAACCAATTTTGACTTTTACGGTTCTATACGCAAAATACATTTCTCGCATTAAGTTGGTAGTTTGGGCATATATTTTAAACAATGTATAATACAAACAAAAGAGTAGCCTCGGAATGAATTGAAACTTTGGTTGACTAAAGGCATGCATCTGTTAAAGGTAAAGGTAAAGTTTCAGGCGATGAATGGAGACTGGGTGCTTGGAATGCTAGAGGGATGAATGATGTTAGGAAAGACAATTACGAAAAGCAATGCACGTAAGCTCAGAGAAAAATTTGTCTTAAAACAAAAGCATCGTCCTCTTGCCTGTTTTATTTTGAACGCAGTGAATATATTTTTTACACAAACAGAATTATTTGGCTGCAAGATTTTGAATTTTTGGTGCAAGAAGTTTCCTGTTGAGACAAATGAAAATCCTCTTAACCTTAAATTTATGAGGAAATTCCATTTACGTCAAGAAACATTCTTTTGTTATAAGAGGAAATTTCTCTGAGTCTAAGGAAACTAGATATTTTATGTTTACCCAAAACAAAGAAAAAGAAATGCGACAGTAGAATAATAGACACTGAGAAGTTGAAGCAGTGACTCGAACTATGGTCAGGAGTAGATAGCGAATCACATGTTTGCCAAGGAGTCGGTCTGATAATGAATGAGAGAGCAAAACTGCATGTAAGGGGTATGAATTTGTATCTCCGAGATGACCCAGATTGCTGTGGGTTAGAATGAAAATGGGAATCAGAAGACTATTTATCTTAGCGTATTACGCCCCAGTTGATGGTGAAAGGAATGAGGTAAAGACGCCGTCCGGGACACTTTAAATTATACTACAGGCACTTGCAATCATGGGGAAAGAATCATTCTTCTAGAAGACATGAATGGATGGTTTGTAGTCCAACGCGAGGGTACGGGAAGGGTGGTAGGTAATTTTGGGGATCCAAAAACAAATGATAACTGAGACAAATTGGTTAGCTTATGCTTGGAATGGAATTCTTACAAATAGTTGGTTCAAGCACAAAATGATCCACTTGTACACCTGGTGCAGAGGCAATAGCCTCAGCATGATTGACTTCATTATTGCAGATGAGAGACTGAGAGAGCTAATAATAAGATATACAAGGGTAATGAGAGGTTCTGAATGCAAAACGGATCATTTTCTCTTAGTTTCAAAAATTAATTTAGGCCAAGGTTGGAGAAGAAAGAGAACTAAAAAGACGAAACAGACGCCAATCAAGATGGGAAATTTATAAAAACCAGAAGCGCGAATATAATTTCAGAATAAGATATGTGAGCGCATAGATAGGGCAACTTGAGAGACGCTAATACGATACAGAGGCGCATGGACTATGTTCAGAGACATCATTGTTAGGAGTGTGACTGAAATGTGTGGTACTGCGGTTGTAGGAAGAATAACTGGTGATGCTTGGTGGAATGATGAAATATGCGTATCCGTTAACCTAAAGAAGCAAGCGTAGCTAAGGTAGTTGAATACTACAGGAATTTTTGATTACAAGAGAATTAGACTAGAAAATTATTATAGAAACAAAAACAAAAAAGTGAAAATACTAGTTAAAGAAAGCAAGGATAAAATCAAAGCAGAAGAAGAGAAGAAAATGGAAAACGCTTCCGAAGGAAATAAAAAATTACCTAAAAATTATTTTAATTTTGAAAATAGAATTGCTTCTAAGTAACTTTCATTCAATTTGGATTTAATCAAGGTTTAACGTCTTCAGAATTGATTTTTCAAAGATTGGAATAACTTTCATAGTTGACTTTCTATTTTTTCTTCGTAGTTGATTGAGAACCAGTCGATTCGGATTTTTTCATTTTTCAAGTCAAAAAGAAAAAATAAATATATCTTTTACTAAATTGAAAATTTGGAATAATAAACAAATTAGTTATTAACTTTGTTTATTACAACATAAGGATTGAATCTCCTATAAATTATTTCTTAAGAATCCGAGATGCATTTAGAAAACTTTTATTCGTAATTGTGTAATCTGGTCTTTTGATTAGAATTTTTCCTACATAAAGCACCGCTTGTTGGATTTTTTTAGAAATGGAGGAAGATATTATATTTTCTCTCAATATCCGTTGTGTATTTCAAAGTTTTCCATTTTTATTATTTTTAATGATAAATTATGACAGGGTAATTAAAAATACGACTCAGGGTAAAATATTATAAAAATAAAATTTAATATTTAAAATATCATTAATTATAGTTCATAAATTTCGTAAATTTTTGAGAGGAGGGGGGGGCATGTGCCCAAAAGAATATTTACACAAGATATTTTCATGTCTGCGAATAACTAAAAAACAAAAGTTCAACAGATTTTATTTAAAAAGGCTGTTTGTCATCGCAATCTAGTATTTACTGTTGAACCTAGTACATTAAATGTAAACAAATCTATGTTCTTTTATTGTTATTTGTAATAGTTTCACTTATAATTTACCTAACGATATTAGTAGAACCTAGAAATATTAGCATTAATAAAAAATGTGATAATAATAAATGGGTAAGCAAATAAAGCGTCATCCGCAAAATGCGTAACACAAGAATTTGGTAAAAAGTTGAACAACTTTGTTAACAATTCATTTTTTTAGTTAAAGATTCATCATTACTATTCATCGTTACTATTTTGTTGAAAGTTCTTGTATTTTGTTCAAAATTTATCTTTTTGGCGGAAAATTGATTCTCTTGAGTAAAAATTCACCTATTTGGTTCAAAATTGATGTAGTTTGTTCAAAATTCATCTTTTTTCGTAGAAATTTAATCTTTTTAGTTCAAAATGCAACTGTTTGGTTTGAAAGCTGATCTTTTTTAGGACACGATTCAACTGTTTCTTAAAATTCGTCAGTTTTAATTGAATTCAACTGTCCTGAATTTAAAATTTTATAATTTTTTGTTGAAATATCATCTGTTACATCTTTGTTGAAAATTCATATTTTTGGTTGAAAATAATTCCTTCAACTAAAAATTTAGCCATTCCATTTTCGTTAAACAATTTATCTTTTTCAGTTGAAAATTCAACTAATGGGTTGAAATAATATATTTGGTTAAAAACTCGTTTTTTAAATAGAAAATTAATTTTATTCTTTAAAAATGCAACTGTTTGGTTGAAAATTCATCTTTTTGGTAGAAAATCAATCTTCTTGTTTAAAATTCGACTATTTGGTGAAAAGTTTGCGTATTTTGTTGAGAATTTGTCTTTTCGATAGAAAATTAATCTTGGTTGAAAATTCATCTTTTTGGTAGAAAATAAATCTTCTTGTTTGGAAATTCGAATATTTGGTTAAAAGTTTGTGTCTTTTGTTGAGAATTCATCTTATGGACTTGAAAATTCAACATTTTTGGTGAAATTTTTTTTCTTTATGGAATGCAAAATCTTTCTTGATTCAAAATTCAACTCTTGCAACTCTTTCGTTGAACATTAATCTGTTTTGGTTGAGGATTCAATTATTTTGTTAAAAATTCGTCTTTTTTCGTTAAATGCAACTGTTTTTGATTTCAAATAAAAATCGCATCTTGTTTAAAATATCAACTATTACATTGTTTATTGAGAATTTATCTTTTTTGGTTGAAAATTCAAATACTTGATTGACAGTTGAACTACTCTGTTAATTCGTATAGAATATCCGTCCTTTTATCCTGAAATCAAAAATACCCCTTCATCGTTATTTAGCAAATTTGCATCCAAATTAAAAAATTCAAAATATAATAATAGAGGACAAAGAACAATGAGTAGCACGTGATTCGCGTTACCGCAAAAAAGTAAATTTTATTGTTTGAGAGCTTTTTAGCTCAAAGGCACACATGATTGGGCACCACTGTAGGCTAGGCAACAAATCAGCATGACAAAGGGTATGTATGGGGCTGAAAGCACGGACCAGGGTATACGTTGCAGTTCACGGCTAAAGGGGTGTGTGGCCAGTGAAATCTGTCACTTGGATGTCAATCAATATTTCGAGGGGTTCGAACACCCCAACCCCCACCACTTCTCTCGATGGACCCCCTAAACTAAATCATCCGTTTCCACGCTCGATCTGCAATTTTGCATCGCCCGTCATCAGCAATGCCCAACTGTCATGCCATGCCCATGCCGCAACGATAATACAGTTTGTGACCGGTTTTCGAAAATGGATTGCTCGAAAATCAATGTCTCCCAAATTTTTTTTCAGTCGCACGCTTTCAGAATTTTCTTTCTATCATCTTGGGCGATCGTCGATCTTTTGTCGCGACGGTATATACATCAATCACTCTAGATGAGCGAACAAAGATTAATTACGGTCCCCTTTCTATGTGACGATGCATCATATTTTTTGTCAGTCTTATGTCCTTTTTCAAGATGGAACAAGTTTCAAGATACAACATTTTTTTTAACAAGAACATTGTGCGCGCTAAGCGTGCACTAATTACCCTTTTTTAGAGAAAAAAAGCTGGGTTCATTTTCCAGCATTTTGTTATAGATTTTACAGACAATCTTATATCATTTGAGAACGTTGTTTATCACACAAATAATTTGATTCGAATTTTCTATAAGATTCCATTTACCACGTTTTCCGAACATATTTGCCACATAACTGTATACAATTATTTTATTTTTATTTACAAATTTCATTTTTGAAGTTCAAGAATAAGAAAAATGTAAATTTTATGTGCATGATGAAACTGAGAAAAATGCAAGATCGATAATCTAACATTTGATTTAATCAAGACACATACAACAGTATTTCAATTTATATTTGATATGAGTACATGCAACTGTATTGTTAAATAACAGGCAAAATGGTACTTTTACAATAAATTAAAAATATCAATTTTTTTATTGCATTATTTTCATTTGAATAATAATTTTGAAAACCAAAACTTACCAAATTTTTCGGATTTCAATCGTGTGCAAAACTACGAATCTTGCCGACGTTTCGTGAACATTGCAGTTCACTTCTTTGTGGCTGACCTGATCAGGTTCTGTTGTTCTTATATATATTCTCTACGATACCTGTGATTGGCCAGAGCGCCCCGTGGTGGGGACTGGTCGAACTTGATTGGTCAATTAAGTCTTTTTTTAAAAACCCGGGAGGATGGAAAGCCAAATCGGATTGGTATTATATCCTATGTCCCTATTGGTGTTATTAGGGTGTTTTAAGATTTCGATTGTTTCTCTATGTTTTCTTGGAAAAATATTGTACGTTTTTGAGATGTCGGTTGTTTTGTCAAATAAAATGCTATGTCCAGTTTCGATATGATACTCAGCTAGTGCTCATTGCGCTAAATGTTTTAGCCTGACTTTACTCTCATGTTCCTTTACACGTTGGCTCACCGCCCTCCCGGTTTCTCCAATATAGACTTTGCCGCAAGAACAAGGGATTTTATATACGCCCGGAATACTGAGAGGTGCCTTTTTATCTCTAGGGTTGTTTAGAAGTTGTTGTATTTTCGCAGGTGGTTTAAATATGGTTTGGATGTCGTGTTTGTTGGAAATTCTTCCTATTTGTTCTGTGATACCTTGAATGTAGGTTAGAATGGTGGTCGTTTTTTCTCTCTCTTTCTTTAGTAGATTGTGTTGACTTGTTCTTTTGAGTGCATTTTCTTATTGATTTATCAACTTATTTGTTTGTGTAATAGTTTTGTATTAGGACTTGTTTAACATTTTGTAATTCCTTGTGTAAGTTATCTTTATCTGTTATGGAGAC
This sequence comes from Andricus curvator, assembly GCA_932195095.1. Lineage (NCBI taxonomy): Eukaryota > Metazoa > Arthropoda > Insecta > Hymenoptera > Cynipidae > Andricus > Andricus curvator. The sequence goes on along the minus strand of CAKNYM010053125.1, from coordinate 978,887 downwards.
AGCTCTGTATACAAGGGAATTGATGACCGATTGCTTTTGAGATGCATAATGGTGGGAGGAGGCATGTAGGTATCCGTTTTTAATGGGTGATACCTGATAGCTGATAACAGATGGTGATAACAGATACCTACATGCCTCCTCCCACCACCACTCATCTCAAAAGCAATCGGTTTCAAGTCAGCCTTTTCTGTATTTTATTGAAACTATTATTTCTTTGGTTGAAAATTTAACTACTAGGTTTAATATTCCTTCAAAAATTCAAAATTTGGTTGAAAATTCATGTATTTTGTTAAAATTCAATCTTTTTTGGTACATATTTAATCTTCTTGGTTGAAAATTCATCTGTTTACTTAAAAATTGAACTATTTGATTAAAAATTCTTTTGCTTTTTTTTGAAGATTCATCATTTCCGTTAAAAATTCATTTTTTTTTTGGTTAAAACTGTAACTATTTTGTTGAATTTTTTGTTTGTTTTTCAAATTATTATTTTTTTTTTACTGAAATTGTAGCTATTTCATTTTTGCTGGGAAATTGATCTTTTTTAGTTGGAAATTCACTTATTTCGTTGAAAGCTCGTCTTTTTTGGGTTAAAAATGCATATTTTTAGGTCCAACTTTATCCAACTTTATTGTCAAAATTTCCTCTTTTTGGTTTGAAAATTAGTCTTTTTTGGTTAAATATTAAAATAATTTTTTGAAAAATCGTCTTTCTTGGTTTAATTCAATCGTTTTTGATTAAAAATTAAAATATTTTTCAATGGAAATTTCAACTATTACACTTTTTGTTGAGCATTCATTTTTGTATCGAAGATTCATCACTTTGGTGGGAAATTTAACTATTTTGTTGAAAATACCCTTTTTCTTGGTTGAAAATTAATTTTTTAAACTGAAAATGTAATTCTTCCATTTTTATTCAAAATTGATATTTTTAAGTTAAAAACTTGACTATTTTCTTGAAAAATCATTTATTTTATGTATGTGTTACGTAATTTGTGGATAAACACTTATAAAATTATGTTTGACTGTTGTCACTAAAAGTGTTAAAAATATATTCAGAAACGATTATTTTTTTACATTAACATTATTGATCTCCTAGGTGTAAGGTTGTCTTTATACATAAAAGAAAATTTTAGAACTGTCAGGAAAAAATCAGGTAAAGTCAGTGAATTTGGTAATTCGGATTTTGTAGCAACTCTGATATTGCAAATTTGATTACTCGATAGCGCTAAATTTCAATTTTGAAATATTTGTTTCATTTTCATGCCATAAAATTAAATTACTCGTAAACTTACCTATTAAATGGTAAATAAATTATAAAAATTTTCTAGCATTTTTAAGCTTCGAAAAAGTCAAAATAACGAGTGTTTACCAATTGTAGGTTTTGTTAAGTAACTTAATTTACATAACTAATTAATTAAACAGTTCAATCAGTAGGTTGGAAATTAATAAAACTTTTTGTAGAGAAAATTAAATCAACCAAGCACTTCAAAATTTTAAGCGCTTTTGAATATCGAACACCAACTTCAACTCAGTCGTAGTCAAACGCCAAACATTCAGACAGCGATTTTTGAGCAATTTTTATCGTGTTAAGGGATATTCATCTCCGGAAATATGGAAAACTTCTAAAGTGTCGGCTTTAAAGTAAAATTTGTCTCATCACGCGATCAAAAAGTAAACAGTGAGATCCAATTCTGGACCTTTTGGTTTTAAAAAATAATTATTTTAATTTAAATAATGCAATGAAAATATTGGAAAATTGTCATTTTTCGCCTGTTGTAAAAATACAACTTTTGTTGTATTTAGTTTTTGTCAGTTTTGTTATGCACACTATTGTGACATTCTTAATAATGCGTGTGAATTTGGCAACATTCTTTCCCTCGCTTTTTTCAAATTACCCAATCGGCATTGAGGCAAAGCGACAACAATGCTTTCGATAAATTTCGTAAAACACCTATTTTTAGAGAAGAATTGGTGGCGATTACTTGTAATTGAGTTTAAATAAAAATAATAATAAAAGATCCAAAACGACGTTAGAAATTACGTTTCCACAGTTAATATCTTTTTTGTTATTTAACAAATCTCGATAAAATTTTATTGAATTTCTGTTCAGTAAATTATGTTTCATTCCATAGAACAGAATTGCTATTCAGTTTTAAAAATAGTGTACAAATGACAAGGTTCCATCTCGGAAAATCTGGAACCTTGCAAATTGCCATCGAAATTGTATGGCGCATCAGCGCGTTCTTCTATAGATAGCCCCTTTCTATTTGCACACTCCGAGTTTGAAACCTTGTCATCTGGATACGTCGAAATTAACAATTTATGTATTTTTTAAATAAATCACCATAATCAATCGCGCGCGTGTAGTTTCTCGTTTTGAGGGGAAAGACCTTTTTTAATTCGAAATAAACATTTTGAATAACTGTTTATTTATTAAGTTTATTTGTTTACTTCTTTTAAGTGTATAAAATATCATTTTTCTACGATTCTTGAGAAAATTCAAAGAGAATTGTGAAGACTTAGATATATCAAATAAAAATTTCAACCAAAAAAGGTGAATTTTCATCGAAAAACATAATGCAAATTGATATTTCAACGGAAAATATTTTTATTATGAATCAAGAACAGTTAAACACATCCAAAAAGGACGATTTTCAACAAAATAGTTTAATCCCTAACCTGTAGACCTGTAAAATAGTTAGGTTTCAAATCTAAAAAGTCGAATATTTTAGAAAACACATGACTTTTAAATCGGAAAAGACGAATTTTCAAAAAGAAACTTGATTTTCAATTAGGAAATATGAATTTTCAACGAAGAATGTACACTCGAACTCGGATTTGAGCCGGATTTTGGTTCTAACATTAGGCTCAAATCCAGTTTCTCCGAACGTAAACAGTCATTGCCGTGTGAACACTGATAGTGAACTTGCGCAATGTGACGCAACGTGATGCAGTTATCCGGTTAGGTGTCAGTTCTCAAAAGACTTAAATCAAGTTTCTTCTTATCCAAGTTCAAGTGTAGTGGAATTTTCAACTAAAAAGATAAATTTTTAACCAAAAATGGAATGGTTAAATTTTCAGTTTGAAAAATTAATTTTCAACGAAAAAAAACGAATTTTCGCCCAGTTGAGTTCAGCTAAAGAAGACGAATTTTTACAAAATATTTGACAAATTTGTAACAAAATACATGAATTTTTTCCAAATAGTTCAATTTTCAACTTATAAAGGAAAAATTTTCAACCAAAAATGGAATAGCTCCATTTTCAGATAAAAAAAAATTAATTTAAAAAAAAAAATGTCTAACAAAATAGTAAACTTTTAAAATAAATTGTTTCATTTTCAACCAAATAGTAAAATTTGTCTATTTAATTCGTTGAATTTTCAACCAAAAGTATGAATTTCCATCAAAAAGTATAATTTACGACCAAATAGTTGAATTTTCAACTTCTAACATATATAATATATGAGAAGTTAGTTATAAAAAATAATAATTTGCTAAGATAATTGTCTGGGCTGAATTGCATTAATGATTGCCTCACACTGGTTGAAAAGTGGAATATTATAGAAAAAACTACAACTTTCAAGAATTACATACTCTAAGAGAGTATTGTGACGAATAATAATAATAAATTGTTTGAACAAATGTTTATGTTAAGCATAATTCATTATTGCTTTATTCTGATTGAAAAATTGATAATAAATTGAAAAATTGGGGAAAAAATCGCGACTTTCTAACTCTATCACACTCGAACTTGGATAAGAAGAAACTTGATTTGAGCCTTCCGAGAACTGACGCCGCCTGGTGGTTTCGGATGAGAGGAGCCGCGGGGCTGAAAGGAGAGGATGTGCCTTTAGTAGCGTAGCGATAATAACAGGTATAATATATATAATTAGGTAATATAATAAAATAAATTAGGATAATTATAGGATAATAAATAGGGTATAATAAATTAGGAAAATTATAGGTAGATAACTGCGTCATGTTGCGTCACATTGCGCAAGTTCACTGTCAGTGTTCACACGGCCCTGGCTGTTTACGTTCGGAGAGCCTGGATTTGAGCCGAAGGTCAGAACCAAAACTGGGCTCAAACCCAAGTTCAAGTCTATAAGATAAAACACCTAAAAACAATAATAAAACAAAATAAAAATATACAAAGAAAAATAATGCAAAACCCAATTTTTCACTGATGGTGTTTTTTCAGCCAAGAATTTGAACGAAATTGAGGTGCATTTTGTTATATTTGCCAATTATTTCGATAAATTTAAAATAATTTGGCTAAAAACTATGCTCTGTCTGAAAAAGTGTCAAAAGATAATGAGGCTACGAAGACATAATGCCAAAATTAGATAGTAATTATATTTTATACAGAAAAGAACGAAAAGAAACTTAACGAAACTTCCGTTACGTTCCTTTTTGTTTCTCTTGGCATAAAACTTTCAAGAAACATAATTTTGACATTATGCTTCCGTATAGCTGCATTATTTTTTAGTAATTTTTCATACTCAGTATAGTTTTCAGGTAAATTATATTGAATTTACAAAAATAATTGGTAAATATCAGAAAGTGCCCCTTAATTTCGTTCGAATCCCTGTTTTCAGAAACCTATAAAACAGACTTATGAAAATGATGTTTAAAAAATGAGTTTAGATTCGTGTTCTATGGCTAATTGTGAAAAGAAATGTTGAGTTTTAACTCGATTCACGTAATACTGACGATTCTGTATAAAATTTAAAAAAAAGTCTTTTTTCTTATAGGAAATATGTGTTAAACTTCATGGAGCTTGCGGAAACTAAATATATCATTTTTTCGAAAACAAAAAAAAATGCATTATTTTGTGTAGATTCGAATAAATATCCGGGGGATATGCATGAAAATTCAAACAAAAAAATTTCTGGACCACCCTAATGTGGACGCTCCCGATGCTAGATCCCGTGACTAAAACTTTTTTTAGATATATAGGATATTTCAATATAAATTTTTAATATTTTTTGGGGAAGCGGTATTTCCTGTATCATAATTAATGAATCAATTGGATGGTGGGGTGGAGAGAATGTATTTTGTAGTAATTGTGTCACAGATGTTGCAGAAGGCTCAACGAGGTTCACAGCAAGCGCCTTGTGCACACCATCCGGCCACCACCTCTAAGTAGACGTCGACATGGGTTTTGTCATATGCTTCTTGTTGTTATCTATGCCAGAATATTGCAGAAGGGGCGGACACGTCACGGGCACATCCCTCGAAATAGAGTTACAAACTGTAACTACATTTCGATGCATTAATGCTTCGAAGGCTTTGCTCTCGAAACTACTCCCCTTTCCCCTTTCCCTACCCATTGCCACCCTTTTCCCCTCGTTTGCAGCCCGTTTGCGAAATTGATCGTGGAGACTAAACTAACGAAGACTCACCATCCGCTATCCTGAGTTCGAATTTTCACCTTGGTTTTCACCAAGTTTCTCATGTGTAATATGCAAGTTAACCGAAACTTCACGGCTCTAAGCAAATTTGCGATCAACTCTCAACTTTCACTCTAGTCGAGGGGGAAACAACTCCTAAAAATGCGGTCCAGTGGAGGTGGATTACTTCAGATTATATCGGATTATCCTTGATTACCTTATTTATGTAAAGAATTACTTTGCGAATCAAATATATTTACGTAAAGCAAATGGTAGCATACCCAGAGCGAGACCGAGGAAATAATGGTTGGAATGTGTGAATGAGATCCTAACTTGAAAAAATATAAAAAGCCGTAGGAAAACAAGAGCTTGCTAGGCCAGGATAGGTATGTGAAAGACCTTGGTTACTAATGGACCCCCGTGGAGAGCTTTACATGGAGACTTTGTGAAGCTCTTCACCTGGGGTGATTGCTGGAGAGATTGATCAGCGACCTAGGTCGGAGCAGTGTTATGAAACAAACGTGTTGTTTAAATAAGCAACACGGGTATTCTAGATAAATCTAAAAATATATACCCACCCCCCTTAACCCTCCTCGTAAACTGGATTCCTTGATCCCCGACAGTATAACGAGGCTAAAACCGAGTGAGTCATGCTTAACCCGAAAGAGATTTGGCTTAATGGTACAATAAAAAATTTAAATAAAATTATGGTGGATTACTCCACCTAATCACGCTAGTTTTCAACCAAAAAGATTAATTTTCTACCGAAAAAAAGCAACAATTTTTTAACTAATTACATCAATTTTCAACGACCTAGTTGAATCCGCAACTAAAAAAGATAAATTTTTAACCAAATAGTTGCTTTTTCAACTAAAACACATAAATTTTCCACCAAAAATGGAATAGATAAATTTTCAATTAAAAAAGTAATGTTCAACAACACCAAGAAAGAAATTTTCAACAAAATAGTTATATTTTCAATCAAACAGATAAATTTTCAACCAAACTGATTAACCTTCAATTGGAATAGTGAAATTTTCAGTTCGATCGAAGAATATAACAGTATTGGGTTCCATTAATTTAGTTCGTATCTAAGCAAAAAAACGATAAAAAGGGCAAAAATGGTAATTTCTTGAAAACAGGGGGAAAAATAATTGTTTTAAAAAGGGGTAAAGAGGAGAATAGGTGAAATTGTGCGAAGTTCAAGTCAATCAAGAAAGAGGAATTTTCAACAAAATAGTTGAATTTTCAACCAATAAGACGAATTTTCAACAAAGCAGTTGACTTTTCAAACAAAAATGATACTTTTTAAGAAAATTGTTTAATTTACAGCAAAGTAGATTAATTTTGAAACAAATAGTTTAATTTTCAAGCAAAAACACGAATTTTTAACCATGAATATTGATTTTCTTCTTCAAAAGAAGCAGAACTAATGTTGGTCAAACCCCTACCCCTTTCCAACGTCCTGTGGGGGCGGGAAGGAATCCCTGTGACTTGTCAGAGAAATAATGTGGGTCAAACCCCTACCTCTTCTCGGGGTCTCGAGTGGGGGCGGGAAAGCACTTATGTGACTGGTCAAAGAAATAATGTTGGCCAAACTCCTACCCCTTTCCAACGTCTCGTGGAGGCAAGAAGGCCCCCTCTCTGAATGGTCATAAAAATAATTTTGGTCAAACCCCTACCCCTTTCCAACGTCTCGTCGGGGCGCAAAGGCACACCTGTGACTGGTCACAGAAATAATGTTATGTATAATAACAATAATAATGTAAAAATGTAATAAAAATGTAATAAAAGATGTAATGAAAACGTAATAATAATGTGCAATAATGTTTTATAATAATGTACCTGCAGAGGAGTTAAATTTTCAAAAAAAAACATTTTCAACTAAAATCAAGAAAGTTCAACCAGAAAAATTAATTTTATACAACGTAGTTAAAAAATATGCCCGCTGCGCGGGCACATTCTCTTCGCTCGCAAGTTTGAGCGCCCCTACTAAAAAGTAGGTTCTCGCGCTTTACGCTCGATAATATATTCATCTCGCGCTACACGCTTGGTCTTTGTATTTGCCCCAAATTTGTGCACAGACCTTTTAAAATCAAAGGTCAAAGCATCAACAACTGTAACTTGATGATTGTGAATTCTCTTTTGTTAAAGCTCTTTCAGCTCTAACGAACACATTCTTATCACGTATCTCGTGCTCCGCACTCGATTTTGTCCAAAATGTAAACTTTTCTACGTTATAATATCAATGTAGTGAAGGCCTTTTCCGGGTTTTAATGTTTTTATTCAAATATTGCCGACATTTTTTCGACTCGGATCCGAGTCCTTTTCAGGGCGTAGTTCTTATTATTAGTTAACGGAAATTAAACAAGTTTCTTGGTAGATTGTATATAGTTGTCAAGTATAAACTAATACACCAGAGACTCGATAGATGAACAATCTCGGGGGTTGCCTGAAAATGGCCTTGTTCATATCACGCGTACAGCGAAACGTAAACAGACAGGGCCGCCTGTACCGTTCCCATAATATTGCGCAATCTACTTGACTGAGTAGTATAGTGCATGCGTCCCTTCAGAGGCGGAGTCGCAACCGTCTCTCGCTCCGTCCCCTGAGAAACTGTAGGGACCAGCAATTCTAGGAATTCATATAACGCGTCCGATCGCGCGTTCAAATAGCGAGTCTCTGGTGTATTTTGAAATTTTAAAATTAGAGCGTCATAACCTCAAAATTTAATAAAATGTTTGTCTTGTAGGAGATAAATCCTAGAGGAAATTATTATATATTCTACATTTTTCAAAAAAGAAAGTGACAGAGCCTTGCGGTATGTTAAATTATAGCGACATGACAGCGAATGTCGTCCACCTGGCGGCCTTAATATCTGATAGAACTTTTAAAAATGGTGTTCATTCGAAAAATGTCGCTATATGATGATCGATTAATCTTGTTGACATCTACTCAAAATCATAACTATAACTTATGGATCTCATAAAATTCGTAATTTTGAAAATGATCAAACTCTTTGAATTTTGTTTTTATCGAAAAATGTAATGGGGATAATGTTAAAATATATTTAATACCTATAAAAAAATGTCACTTAAAATTTCTTAATTTATCAGAAAAGAAGTTTTTTCTATTTTTTGAAAAACATAACTTTTGTAATTGATATCAAAATTAAAATGCAATTTCAATAATTTTCAAGTTTTCTTGTCGTGTACAAGAAACTTGGACAAATTTCTGGAACTCTTTAAAAAATGTAGCTTCCAATTTTGAAAATGCTATTACTTTTTGAATTTTGATCTAATCAAAAACATTTATGAGGATAGTTTCGAAATATATTTGATATCTAGTAAAAATTTTGATTGACATTTTTTAATCTATCAGAAAAATATTTTTTTCCTTTTTTTTTTTTTTAAATTGTCAAAATGTTGAAACAAAAAAAATTCACATTTTCAAAATGCTCTACATTTTTTTGATTTTGGTTGGAAATATCTGGTTGACGAACTTAACCTTCATTTTAGGACCGTTAAAAAGTTTATCAAAGGCTGACTCGATTGGACAAATCCTTCAAAAGTTAGCGTGGCTACAACATTCAGGTAACCATACATACAAACATTCATACATACAGGCAGACACCGACAAAATTTTATAATTTTCGGACTAGGTGAGTGCCGAAACGTAAAGATCCGTAAAAAAATAGAGATCGAAAATTTGGACGATTACATTAGGGGCCGTTCAAAAAATACGTAACGCTTTTAGGGTGGAGGGGGGGGGGGGGGCGCCCCGGACGTTTCGCCAAAGTTAAAGTTACCTACACTTACTATAGAAAAAGCTTTACGTAGGGGGGAGGGGGGTCAACATTTTCGGAAAAAAGCGTTACGTAACTTACGTAACTTATTCCACTTGTAGATTTATTTTTTTAGTTGAAAATTCATCTCTTGAGTTGAAAGTCCAACTATTTTTGGTTGAAAGTTCATACTTTTTTGTTGAAATGTCTAGTACTATATCTTTGGTTGATAATTCTTTTTTTAGTTAAAGATTTATTCATTTTGGCAAAAATTCAACCATTTTGTTAAAAACCCATTCTTTTTGGTTGAAAATTCAACTGTTTTGTTGAAAATTCGTCCCTTTGGATAGGAAATTTCACTACTTTGGTAGAAAATCTAACTATTTGGATGATAATTCAACTGTATTGTAGTAAATTCGCTTTGTTGGCTTGAAAAGAAACTTTTCTGTAGAAAACTCATATTTACGTATTGAAAATTCGACTGTTTTGTTAAGAAAATCGTCTATTTGGTTGATTATCCAACTATTTTGTTGAGAATTCTTTTTTTTTTAATTAATTTTTCAAGTGAAAATTTAACTATTCCATTTTTGGTTCAACGGTTAGGTTAAAAATTCATGTATTTGATTGAAAATTCGTCTTCTTGGCAGAAAATAAATATTCACGATTGAAAATTCAACTAGTTCGTTAAATGATGAACTCCTTTGTTACACATTTATTTTTTTGTTGAATATTGGACATTTTATTTGAAAATTCATCTCTTTGGCTGTAAATTTAATTATTTTGTTGAAAATTCGTTTTTTTTCGTTTGAAAATTAATTATTTTTTTACTGCAAATTGAACTTTTTCAGATAAATATTTGCCATTTTAGTTAAAAATTGATCTCTTTCGTTGAAAAGTGATCTTTTCTAGTTTAATGAAACTTATTGACTTTACATCGTGGGTGTGGTGAGCCCACACTTGTAGTTATTTATAACTACAAGAAAAACCTAGAAACACTACCCGAATCGGGTAGTGTCACGCCTACCCTGAAAGGGAAATGGTTTAATGGTATATATTGGAAATTCTTTTAATTGAAAATTGAACTATTCCATGTTTGATAGGAAATTTATCTCCAGTTTACAATTACACAGTTTAGTTGAAAAAGTATCTTTTCAGATGAAAATGTTTTTATGTGAAAAATGAAACTAGGTGAAAAATTCCTGTACTGCTTGATTGAAAATTAGTCCTTTTTGACAGAAAATTAATATTTTTGATTGAAAATTGAACTACTTGCTTAAATGTTAAACTCCTTTGTTGAAAATTTATTTTTTGTTGTTAAATTTTCATAATTTTATGCGAAGATTCAACTCTTTTGCTATAAATTTAATTATTTTTTGAGAAATTATCCTGGTTGTGTTAAAAATTAATTTTTGACTCAAAATTGAACTTTTTCAGATGAAAATTCATGATTTTTGTTGAAAATTGATCTCTTTGGTTAAAAATATATCTTGTTTAGCTGAAAATGTATCCTTTTTCGCTGAAAATTCAACTATTTGTTGAAAATTCAACGTTTTCTAAAACATTTTCTGTTGGTCTTAGGAAGTTGTAAATCTTTCAAAAGGTAAATGTATAGAAACACTTTTAAAAAGAAAAAATAAATTAATGTCCATAGCGATAGAAATTTATAGTCCAATATAGGAAAATTGTATTTTTTCGCCCACCCTGAATTGCAAAATTTTATTAACATTCTCTTTTGGTACTAGAAAATAGTAAATCTTGCAGAAGTGAGAGTCGAAACTAGCATCCCTGCTTGTGCAAAATTTATCTCTTTTCTTAAGAATTTTGCTTGAAAAAATAACTGGATAAGTTTCTTATTTGAAAGCAAAAGACCTGTTTATTTGCCTTCAGAATTTAATTAAGGAGACTTTGATCAATGAACTATACAAAGAGAATCTCGGAACAGTTTCTGTTTATACAAAATCTTTGAATTGAGAACGCAGTGATAAGAAAAATAGAGATATTCCAAGAGGTGCTTTAAGAGGAGAATTGTCAAGAAGCGAATAGTACACGTTATTTCACGAGCGCCCAGAATAATATCTTAATCTTCTTAAGAGTGCAAGTTCGGATTCTGATTCCAGATGAGACTCGAAAAATCCGTAAAGTACACGACACGCCAAAGCTGTTTGAAAACTGGTCCTCGTCTTTCTACTTTCAGAATCAAACCTGCTCAGAATACTTTTTTTTTTATAAAAATATCATCGGTAATTCTTGACAAGTGTTTTGATTTAGTGCCTTTGGGGTCCTTCAATGATAAAGGACGGAAATTATTTTCTTGTACTGGAAATTATTTAATTTCAATAATAAAACTGACAAAGTTGACCAGATTATTTAATTGTTATGGAAGAATTATGGAATGGGATGTTTAATCCAATTTTTTTTACGCCCGGGAAATAATTGAAGGATTTGAGAATTTTTCCTATTTCTTAAAATAATTCTTATTATTTTCAATTCTCAAATTATTCCTCATTGTAATTTTAATGTAAGAGAATAAATATTTTAAAAACTAAATATTTTAATTTAAGAGCCTTGAAATGTAACAAATTAAAAACTATATAAATCGTTTATAAGATATTACACATTAATAGATCTTAGAAAGATATAACTAATCAAAATTAGACCACTTTGATTTTGAAGCAATTGTAATTAAAAAATTTGGAATTGAGAGTGTTAAAAATAGATCAATTTCAAATGGAAAGGCATACTTTTATTATTATTAAGTTTTAAGCTTTTAAAAATGAACAATTTCAAATTGAAAAAATATGGATAAAAAATCACGAACTAACTATTTTGAACGATTTCAAATTGAAATTGTAAAAATTGAATATTTTAGAATCAGAAGCATCGGAAATGAATCAATTTTCAATTCAAAACATTCAAAGTTTGTTCATTTAAGATGGAAATATATTAAACATTAATTCATTTCAAATGTAAATCGTTCAAAATAGTACAATTTCAAAGACAGAGCACCTGAAATGGAATACATATTGAATTAAAACTGTTTAGAAATAAAAATTTTTTAATTCAAAGCTTTGAATGTCGAATTTTTATTGCATTAAAATACAAAATTTTGAATTTTGAAGACAAAAATTTTCAACTTGAAATTTTTCATGTTTTTAATGTCTTGAATTCAAAATTTTACAATATAAAAGAATTCCAATTTTATAATGTGCAATTGTGAGCACTTAAAATTCAAATTTATATAGTTTTGAACACTTGAAGTTGGGATTTGTTCAATTGGTCTTCAAATCCAACTTCAAATTTATAAATTTTTATTTTTCAAAGCTTGGTATTAAAATCGCTCAACTTTACCGACCTAAAAATAAAGATATTTAATTTTTATTATTTTGATCTTGAAAGTGTTTAATTTGAAACGATTCTCATTTAAAAAAATTGAAAATTGACTAATTCTGATTTTAAGCTATTAATTCCTATATTCTTCATTGTTGATAACAAATTTAATTTTTTAGCATTTCTTATAGCTATTTAAAATTGTGGCTTTTTCAATATTTTAAGTTTCAGTATTTCGAGTTTGGCGTTTTCAACCTAAAATTGAAGGGGAAAGGCTAAGTTTTCTGAAAAAGAGGACTTGTTTAAAAAAAGAGGAAAAATAAGGGTAAGGCTGGGATACTTATAAACTGTGAAATGCTGAAATCATACATCCAATTATCACAAATAAAATACTGAAAGTAGCCTGAAACTGGAAAAAGTAGCAGAAAAGTATTTTTTTCACAAAGAATTTTTTTTTATTACCTTATCTGTAAGTAAAAATCATGGCCTAAAAATGGTAATTATTTGAATATGTCAGAATCCAATTATTTTTTTACTATTTTTATTTAAATTAAAAATAAACGATTAAAAAGGTTTGGATAGTACTTGCAAATAAAAAAATGGGAAAATCGAGAAAATAATTAAATAAGAGATTTAAAAAAATTTGTCCAAGCCTAAAACGATTTTTGATCGTTTCATCAAAGCTCACTAAAGAAGCAAGAGAGCAGAAAAAAACGTTTCTTTTCAATGACCTTCATATAATGAAAATTTGTATCAAAAAGAATTTTTCTACTCTATTCTATTTGCAGTCAAAAATAAGTACACAAAAAAATGCCCAATAATTTTTTTCCTCATAGAGATTTTTTTTTAATTTCATGTCATTGATATTTTTATGTGGGATATGATATCCCATTTGTATGGCATCCCCTTCATTGTACCAAGGGAATTTGTTCTATGAAAAATAAACAAATAAAAAATTTCATTTAAAAATGGTAAACTAGAAAAATTATCTCAGCAATAAAAAAATTAGGTTAACTTTACTCTTGTCCCTAAAGTCCTGTTCCTTAAAGTCTTGTTCCTTGAAGTCACATTTTGGAATAGCTAACAGCTGCTTTGTCGTATTCTGTTTTATTTCCTCTACATCTTGAAATTATTTTCAGTTTCGAGAATACTTCAATTTGTAAAACAGCCAGAAATCACAGATAGCCAGGTCAGGACTGTATGGGGGCTGCCGAAGTTGTGCAAGGCCGTGTTTCACCAGAAATTTCTGAATAAGCTGCGATGGTCGGACAAGTGCGTTGTCTTGATGAAGGAGCCAGTACGAGCAATTTTAAATCGCCTAAACCAGTCTTTAATTTAAGTATCACTCATAGACTCATCACCGCACATTTTTCGAATCATAACGATGGTTTCCGAACATGAATGGCAAGTTTGTGTCAACATTTAATGCAGACTCTTGTTTCGATGCGTTCCGTCATCCTGAAAGGCGACGCATACGTGGTTAGACGTTTACTTAACTGTATACACTAGTCGACTAAAGATTCGCAATTTCGTGTCAGTTATTAGGGGGCCTTACAGAGGTCCCCCCCCCCCTGAAGGATAAATACCTGTATTTATAATAGTACAACTAGGTACAAAGTAAGAGCACACGGTCGATTACTTTTCGTACAGACCTAGTAAAAGTCGAGGAAAAAATTCGAAATCGTTTCAACTTTTCTTTGCTGTTCTCATTATGCGAAATCGACTGACTCGTTTTCACAGAGGGAAACAAATTTCAAAGCAAGTACCAATTTGACCGAGGGGATCGATATGGAAAAGGAGGTACGTGAAAGATCGTAGGGTGGTCTTTACGCTTCCGGTACGTTGCGCGTTCCATTTTTCCATGCCTCTTGCAAATGCATTAAATTCCATAGATCGGCGTCTCTGTCAAACCAATGGCAAACCAATGGCAAAGCGATGGCATGCGTCGCGACGCCGGCTTTGAGGGCGCAGAGTAGCGTACTCGACGTGTCACATCATGACGCTCCTCTACCACTGCCGAATACATACACATACACAAGCTCCCATGTATGTAAATTCCTTAGTGTAGGTTTATGTATATCACGGGCAAAAGATATTCCGCTTTGCTCTGTGGCAATAGATTTACGCATAGATTACCCAGTGCCAGACCTTGCACAAGCAGAGACAGTTGACTCTGAAATTTCAAAGCAGACCTTTGATTCGGTTTCTCGTCGTCAGTTCAAGAAATAATGGTTGATTCGACTTGAAAACCAGTCAGAAATCAGCTCCAGGCAACAGGATGTCGAGAAACAGGAGCATTCGTTAGAGCCATGTTTTCCTATTGTCAATTTTACATGTTTTTTCATAAGAATGATGATGAAACGATTGTTTGCGAGTGTGTTTTTGCAATCGCATGCCATTGTTCCAGAATTTTTTCATTTTCTATTTCAGGGGAATTTTATATTTCTGAAATTAGTCATTTTTTATTTCGAAAAATTATTAGAATTGTTGGTATATGTAAGGGTTTGACTATTTATTTATTTATTTAGTAATATTTTCGAAAATTTCTGGGATTTTTTCCCATATCAACTTAGATGGCAGATTAAATTAACAGATTAGGGGCCATCTATAAACTACGTTACCAATTACCAAGTACGTTTCCCGATGATAAATTTTAAGAAAGTTTGCGATTTTTTGCGAAAGATTGTCCTCTTTTCTCCTAAGAATTCTTTTTTACCTGTTTTCAAGAAACTTCCCCTTTTACTCATTTTTTCACTTAAATATGAACTTGAACGAGAAAATCCAACAATTCTTGGTTGAAAATTAATTTTTCTTTGTTGAAAAGTCTTTTTTAGGCTCGGAATAGATCTCGTTTGGTTAAAATTCTACTATTTGGCTTTCAAACAGAATCGTAATCTAGGTTTCCTGTTACTGTACGGAAATTTCGGTATTTGTAGGCATAGTCTTAAAAAAAAAAAAATATATATATATATGAATTTTCTTTTTTCGGATTTGGAATCGAATTGGAGGAATCGTTGCCATCCAAAAGTGAATTTCTTATGATTTTCCAAATTGGAAATGTAAAAAAGTATTAACTGAACTGACCAGAGTTCGACAATGCAGCAATTGTGAAGAATATTTCGAAAAATAAAATCAGCCCTTAATCATTAGGATTGGATAAGAATTGCAGTTTTGACCTAAAATTCAAGCTAGAGCACAAAATCCATATAAATTTGGTTAAATAAAAAATTTCAACTAAATGAACTAAATTAACATCAGATTGATTTTCATCGATTTTATAACTGATTTTATTGCGGGAAAAAATTCCTCCAAGTTTAAGCCAATTTGATCAATATTAACCCGTTCCCTCGGAGTTTTGAAATTAACATGGGATTTTAAATGAGAAAAGCTCAAATTTTGAAAGAATGGGGCAAAAGTACTTGTTAATAACTTTCTGTAAATTAAAGTTAAGTCACTTCTTAAGAATGTTCAAAAAATAATTTTCACTGAAAAACTTTCAATTTCGACCCCCAAAAATCACTTTTATTGTGCCCAAAAAAAGCCCCAAAATATCAAAAATAGCAGGTTTATGTAAAATTCATGTTAAAGACATTTGAAAAGAAAATGTGATATGGTAGTGTCTTATTTTCTTCTACATCTGGGAAAAGCCAACGAAAGTGGAAAATAAAAATATTTTGCTATTAAAAACATTTAATAATCTTTCCTTTGCCCCTTTTCACAGGAAAGGTGGAGAAAATTCTGTTTATTTTTCAATAATCAGTCTTTTAGGAATGTTTATTAGTACGTTATGGATAGTTCGTTTTTCAGACCGATTTCGTTGAGATAAGAAAATGCTGAATAATAAGCGATATAGTGTATAAGTGATTCTAAAAAAAAAAGAATTTTCTCCACCTTCCCTATGAAAAAGCGCAAGTAATATTAATTGTGTAAATAATTGGAAAATGTCTTTCACAAAAAATATCACTCTTAACATTCACTAATTGCGTCATTAATTCCAAAAAAAATTGTTCAAATAATTGCGAAATATATTAAACACAATAATTTATATCTTAACATTCGTCAATTGTGTCGTTAATTATAGAAAATACTAACTTTTCACAATTTGGTGAAAAAAAATTATGCACATAGAAATTCTTTAAAGAACTGCAAAATTGGTTGATCAGGAAATATTGCTCTTAAAATTCATCAACTGTATAAATTATCCCGAAAAATAATTATTTTTCATGACTTAAAGGGGAAAAAATTTGTTCAAACGATACAAGGGGATTTCGGGGGGTAAAAATGGAAAGTTATTGAGTAGAAATTATTCCTTGAACATTTCTTAAGAAGTGACTGAACTTTAATTTAAAGAAAGTTAATAACAAGTACTTCTTTTTACCGTTTTTCGAAATCTGAGTTTTTTCATTCAAATCCCATATTAATTTCAAAGGCCGGGGCACGGATTAATATTGATCGATTTAAATAAAACATATGGAATTTTTTTCCCCGGAAATGAACAAATGTAGTGGTTGGGGGGGGGGGGGGATTTTAGGGATCTGAGGCTCTTTTCCCGTATCTGTAGTAAGTTATTACACGGAGAAAAATGGATGCTTAAATGTAGATATTCAAAGGGTAAGATTGTACCGCCTAACATGCAGATATTCATCTCGAGCATCTATTACCTTTTCGAGATGTTAGGCGTAAAAATATTTTTATGTTAAACTGAAACACATTCAGATGTTAAAATCGTCCGAGCGCATGCGCATCGCGCATTAGAATTTCACGACTATATTTCGCGGCTATGTTTTCGATATTATAATTATGGAATATTACAATTTTGGAACATTTCCAAAGGATCAAAATTAGTTATCCTTAATTAAAATAGGATA
The DNA here is from genome assembly GCA_932195095.1 of Andricus curvator. Taxonomy (NCBI): domain Eukaryota; kingdom Metazoa; phylum Arthropoda; class Insecta; order Hymenoptera; family Cynipidae; genus Andricus; species Andricus curvator. The sequence goes on along the minus strand of CAKNYM010053125.1, from coordinate 961,515 downwards.
TCGACTTTTGTCTGTCTACATGACGGAACAATGTTCGTAAGTTTTAGGTTATATTGACTTGAACACATTTGACAAAATGTTTGTGAATTTAAAATAAAATTTGAGTTTCAGTAATCGAAAATGGATAGAATTTTACATGCTGATTACAGATCATTCGTTCTCAGCTTACATAACCAATTTTTATTTTGAAGATTTTGAATTACAAATATTGAACATAACCTCGACTTGACTGAATGTATCATCTGATCGATATTTCATACCCTTTATCTGTTTTTCGTTTATGTATAAAAATCCAAGTTTAATTTTAAATTTACAAATAAGTTATCAATTAATTCCTTAAATGATCAAAAATAAGTAAACTCCTTAATTATTTAAAGCCGTTATTTGACACAATCATCATTTGATTTTTTTGGATATTTCAGTTGAGCATTTTGGATGTTAGAGAGTAACATCACACTTTTTAATATCCACAGATACTAACTTTGAACATCTAGATTGCTGTCCTATAGTTAAACATAAAATATGTTAACCCTGAACATCTAGATGTTACGTTTAAACATACATTTTTCTCCGTGTATTTATTAAATTATTATTTTGATAATTCCATATATTATAATGCTTCCGATATCGGGAATAACACCTAAGTAATTCAAAGTTTTTTTAAATAAACTTTTTAGAACTAATTAAAAAAATAGATCTCCTGCTTTAAACTTGAAAGTATTGCTATCAGTAGTAACTGCAGAATCGATGCGGCATTCTCTTCTCCATCATTCGTTTCCGTAACGCACCCACGCAGACCTACTTAAATACATACATGTCAGAGAAACGAGTAAGAGAGAGAGAGAGAGAGAGAGAGCGGTCTATAACCATTTTGCTCCATCACGACCCTACTACTTTGATCGCCACTCAAACATTTTCGCTACCACCCCCGCCCGGAGGAGGCTGCTACGCTGCCACCAACTAATTACAGTGCGGATCAAAGAATTCGCCGACGCAGCCGACGAAAGAGCGCGTGCGTGTGTCGAAGAAAGACAAAAAAAAGAAAAAAGAGGGGTTGGTGAAAGAGGTGGGAAAAGAGAAAGAAAACGAGGAGTGGGGCTGAGAATGTGGAGGGTAGGAGAGTCAAGAAAGAGCGAAAATTAGGGGTGGGTTGCAAGGGGTGAGTGCGTGGCTCTCGCACCCTTCGAAGACTCCTGCCGTGCATGAGCGGGGATTTTCGTGTACAGTACACCGTCCGCGATACATGCACACCATGCACTAGCACCAACCTCCTCCTCAACCTCCCCAACTCCCCATCCTCAGACACATAGTCTTCATGGCCAAAGAATACCGCGGGGCGTTGCGCGTTCAAGTTAGGTTGGGGTTAAAAAGTCCTCTCTTTCGAGCGCAACGACACGCTCATCCCCTTCCGCACTACCTTTCTCAATACGGACCCAGCACTCGACCTGACTCAACCCATAGGTTGCGTGTAGTAGGACTGTAGGTTGAGTAAAAGGGATGGAGGAAGATAAGTCTATGGAAATCAAATTAAATGAAAGAGATTTTTGAAGAGTTTGACCTGCTAAGGAAGCTTTCAGATATTAGGTCATAGACTCAAGAGAGGAGGGGAGAATCCGGATTCTTCATTATTACTACTGTCCGTCCGAAAAGTTTAGGCACCGCGATTTTTTTTGCAGATTTTCGTGAAGATCTCAGCAGAAAAAAAATTCTAAAAATATGAGACAACATGCATGTTGCAGGTGAAGGTTTTGCCAATACTGATACAGAGATTCAAAATTTTCAGATGATCAGCGATTATTTGCGGACGAGTGAAAGGTGAAAAAGCATAATAATCATATGATCATTTCAGAATACTCAACTTTGAATGGCTGTAAGTCACTGAAAAAAATTATGAAGAATCTGCAGAAAATACATGGGATTCGTTGATCCTTTCTGTGCCCAGTGGTGATATTTAGAGTCAGAAATAATTATTTGTTAATAAGTTATTGACAAAAAAGTGGGGAGATGTCATCTCTGGAACTAAGGAACGTACAGAGGTGATTCTTGAAGCAAATTACACATTTTTGGCTTCTGACAATGTTGTACGTATTGTCAGTAAGCAAAAAGTTGAACTCGAATGTTTAAAACATTATTTTCCTCTTGGCAAAATACAAAAGGCTTTATAATAATCGAGACAACCGTATCCCTTTTTTTTTCATCAGGGCTTAGGGACTGTGTGAGTGTGAGAAAAGGTCGTGTTGCACGTGTAACAGTAGCACCAGCAAGGTCCCATGCTGAGAATGCAGTAGCCTCGATTATCGTTAAGCCTTTCGTATTTTTCCAAGAAGATAATCATTTTTTAAACATTCAAGTGCAACTTTTTGCTCATTGGTAAAAAGCACAACATTGTCAGAAGCCAAAAAGGTGTGTAATTTGCTTCAAGAATCATCTCTGTACGTTCCTTAGTTACGGAGATGACACCTCCCCACTCTTTCGTCAATAACTTATTAACAAATAATTATTTCTGACTCTAAATATCACCACTGGGCACAGAAAGGATCAGCGAAACCCATATATTTTTTGCAGATTTTTCATAATTTTTTTCAGTGACTTACAGCCATTCAAAGTTGAGTATTCTGAAATGATCAAATGATTATTATGATTTTTCACCTTTCACTCGTCCGAAAATAATCGCTAATCATTTGAAAATTTTGAAACTCTGTACCAGTATTGGCAAAACCTTCACCTGCAACATGCATGTTGTCTCATATTTTTAGATTTTTTTTCTACTGAGATTTTCACGAAAATCTGTACAAAAATCGCGGCACTTAAACTTCATGGATGCACGCGCGAAGCGCGCATTTACGTCTCTGAATTTTTATTTCCTAACATTCAAAATAAAACAATTTAAAAATCCGCTATTAAACCAATTTTAAAATATTAATTTTTAAACATTTTTGGAAGAATAATTGTGTCATTCTATTAGAAAAGGTACCGCTTTTTCGGAATGCAGTTAAGAACTTAGTCATATGCTCCCGTACTTTTGAAGAAATGCTCTGTATCTGCATTTTGCCGTAAAGGTCACCTTTGCGCAACAAGCTTTCTTCAAAAGTACGGCAGTATACCCGGATAAATCGCCAACATTTTAAGCTCAGGAGGAATCCCCTAGGTTGAAAAACGAGACACTGGGACACTTTTGAAGTTGGAACTTGGGAAACATAAAATTTACCAGGTTCAGGTCACCTCCGAGAGATTTTTTTTTATTAGATAGGGCATAGATTGAAGTATGATTTTCCATCGAAACCCGAAAATCGATACTAAACTAAAATTACTATCGATACTATCACCGAAAAAGTGGTACCTTTTCTTATGGAATGACACAATTAATATTTTCAAATTGAAAGCGTTTATAATGTTTTTTTAATCCATTGAACGAGTTTGCATTGAAAAAATTCCAATAAAAATGATTTTAGATTGAGGTAAGTGTCCCAGTAATCGTGACAATTCCAGTAATCGCGAAAATTGGTTATAATTTGAATATATTGTTAAAAAAATATGTTAAAAGTAACATTTAATGGTAAAACCCACTTATTTTTAGCATTTCATAATATCAAATAGAAATTACATTCATCCAAATTAAATGAAAAGCAAGAAAATTGGCATCACGATTACTGGGACTAAGGTGACGATTACTAGGACGTTTACCTTAGTCAAATTTCTGACTTAACTTTACAAATTTGTTCAATTTCATTAAGAAGGAGTTGAAATTCTATAATTTCGAATTCAAAGCGTTCAATATCGAATAATTTAAAATTGAAAACTTTTGAATTTAAATAACTTTGAATTCGAAGTGATTAAAGTTTGACAATTTGAAATTGTAAGCAAAATTGAATGTTTCCTTTCCTTTTTTTCTCAAATTTTAAATTTCTATTACATACAAAACTTATAATTCAACATTCAAATTGATTAGACAGATTTTTCTAAAATCTAAAAATAAATTCACCGTCTTTTTCACGGTTCAGAACGGATAAAAGTTCAATTGTAAACCTTTAAGATTGATCTATTCTGAAAAAAAGTTCAAAACGTAATTTTAAATGAGAAACATTCAAAATGAAAAAATTTCTACTGTAGAACGTTGAAATTTGTGGTAGTTGTCGTGCCAAAAATCAGATGCCTGAAAAAAGTATTTTTTTCAAATCATTTTTATAATCAAAATACATTACTGATGATGTGATTGCAAATCAAAAACTTTATTTTTATTGAAAAAATGTTAATACCTATGAAAAAATGTATTTTAACAATCTTTTTTTGCAATTGAATTTTTTCTTACTATCGCTTCTTACTAGTTTTGGAAAATGGTTCATTTAATCAATTTTAATAACTGATATCTTTCTTTCGGAGAAAACATTCCCTACAAATCTACTGTTTCCAATTATGAAAGTAATTTCTCTATGGCTTAAATCTTTGAAACAATTCTTTTACAAGAAAATATTTGTAAAAAAATAAATATATTTGAAATTTATTTACTCATTCTCAAAATTGGAAACAGTAAATTTGCAGTGAATGTTTTTCCCGTTAAAGTTAGTCATGATTTATTCAAATATAAAGGTTAGACATGACTTATATCATTTAAATTTCTCAAAACATAGGAAATTTTTTTCAAAAAAAACTGATTTTTATGCACGACAACACCTTAATTAAACGAATTCGAACTTCATTTAGAACTGTAAAAAATTATGGTGCCGAAAAGGTAACGAAGAAGTCACGAAGAAATAAAAACTTTTTTAAACTCAAAACCTTTAAAATTTCAATTATTTCAAGTAAATTTATACGAAGTGTCTCGTCGTCCCGAAATTCGGGATGACTAGCCCACTTTCAACATTTGGCTAGTCGTCCCGAAATTCGGGATGACTAGCCCAT
>CAKNYM010053125.1:931271-956606 GCA_932195095.1 Andricus curvator | reverse complement strand
TTTCGAGTTTTAAATAATAAAATATAAATTATTTGTCTATTTCTTTCGAATTTTAAATAATAAAATAAGTTGGTGGTAAGCCTGTATTTAATGGATTCCGCTGAACATAACCTATTTATCTTGATGTGGATAGAGGTAGACCAGCTGATAAACTAGAAGTGGAGTGACAGGTGATGACAGAATTGAAGATTATTCCATGATAGTTACCGTGGTTACCGTATGAATTGATTGACAGAAATTAGTGTTTTATATAATATTAAAGTAAAATTTTAAAGATAATGACGCCGAAAAGTGGTGCGAGGCTAGAGGACCGGAGATCCCTAATATTGTCTAATTAAAAGCAGTAAAATTAATTAAGTGCATTATTCTCAGGACGACTAGACAAATGGTGAAAATAGGCTAGTCGTCCCGAATTTCGGGGTGACTAACATTTTTGGTGATTTTTGTCTAGTTAAAAGGAGAAATTTCATAAAATGCATTATTTTCGGGACGACTAGCCGAATGGTGAAATTAGGATTGTCAATTTTGGTAATTTTTGTCTAGTTAAAAACAGTAAAATTAATAAAGTGCATAATTTTCGGGATGACTAGCCAAATGGTAAAGATAGGCTAGTCGTCCCGAATTTCGGGATGACTAGCACTTATCTTGATTTCAGGCTAGTCGTCCCGAAATTCGGGACGACTAGCCCAAAATTAAGAAAAATGCTATTTTTCCCGAAATTCGGGACGACTAGACGCAGCCAAATTTATATCATTTAAAAATTAACAGTTTTCAAATTGTTAATTATACTTTGCGGTCGTGCACATAATACGTCAAACGTTTTTCTTTTGTTTATATCGTTGTATCTCTTTCGGCTTCAAGGAAATTTTATTCTCGACTTTATTTAAACGAAGTAAAAGCGCGTGATGTATTATGTGCAGAACCCCTTTTCAAAATTTAACCATTTCAATTTTAAGTGCAAAATTAAAACTTATAAAAGGGATATTTTTTAATGTTAAATGATTAATTTTTTTTTAATGAGATATTACATTGAAAATTAAACAATTTGGAAAAGAATACAAAACATTTTATGGCTTGAACTTGAGAAATTATTGTCTCAGATTTTCATTGTTTTGAAATTATTATTTTGATGAATCGTAAAAACCAGATAATTTTGTACATGTAAAATTGAATCCAAAACAATTTAAAATATTTAAATATAAAGAAATTAATTTAAGACTGACTGTTAAGGCTTTCAATACAAAATTGTACAAGTTTTAAATATTTTATAGTGAAATTTTTATGCCATTTGTAACATTTGAATTTGAAATTACAACAAAATTAAACTGTTTTAGAATTACGCATTTAGAAATATAAGTTCAAATTAAAATTATAGACATTTTAATGATAAATATATTATTAATAAGTATCATATCATGACAGTATCAAGTAACATTTAAAGTTTTTGGATAGATGTTTTTACTAAAAAGTGAGATTTCTGTGAAAAATCAATCTTTTTGACGGTTCCTTCATTGAAGAATTTTAAAATGCTGTGAACTTCTGAAGTTTAATTATTCTCAAAACTTTGAAAATCAATGCTTCCCAATTAGAATTTTTTGAAATTAATGAATTTAAACTTGAAGCGTTAAAAATTAAACAATACCAAGCTTCGTTTAAAAATGAAAGGATTCTTAAATCAGGATTCTGAAAATTCAATCATTTTAATCTGAAGTCCAAAATTAATGACTTGAAAATCGACGAAGAAGCATTTCCATATAAGGAGAACAACTTCTTGTTAAAAAAATAGTATAATATGTCAAACTGACGTATGCTTATAAACTGTCACATTGTCATGATAGATAAAGTCGCAAGACAAAAAACACGCGAAAAGTGGGCGGAAAAATAGTAGCTTCAATGTGGACAGAATGAATGAATGAAAGGTAGATTATCGTAGATAAATTTTAGATCAATCTGGGTCAACCTTAGTTTTTATGGAATATTCAGCCTGCTTCTCTACCTAGAAATCGATACATTACATTACAGTCCTGGTATATCAGCCTGGTACAGTCTTATCTCAAAATTGACAGCTCACGAAAGAGCTAATAAAAGATCAAACCACAGTGAAAACTCAAGGATATAAAAATTATTAATGTAGCCTTCGTTAAAAGTAAGTATTAACTTAACTTCAGGGTCACATCATTATTTGTTATGATACTAATTTGGCACTGTTTTGAGCTTTTATCAGCTCCTCTATAACTGCCAGAGATTGGACGGTACTGAAGCAAGTTTAATAATTATAAGTTAGAAGATGAAATTGAAAAAGACATGGGACTAATGTTGATATTTTGTACTGTTTCTCATGCTTGTAAGGCAGATCTATCTTTCAGATTATTTTTCTCTTTATAAGAAGGTATATTCTCCCCTTTATGCATGTTCCTGTTTAGATAAACCTCTCTCATCTTCCAAGTATCCTACATCAAAAAAACACTCTCCAAACAAATTTCCACCCCTCTAATATTCATCAATAAGCACAAACAATAATATTCATCTAATATTCATCAATAAGCACAAACACATCCCCCAACAACATGTCCTTCAGTGACTATAAATTCTCCAAAAGGTCTTAGTCCTCATACATTAATGCATTCTCCTCCAAGTGCCGATACAAAGAGACAGCGCGTGGCTCTCTACCTTCAGGGCAACGAAATCGTAATTGGATTCGGAAGGAAGCAAAAGTCCTCATGTTCTTTGCCCACGTCACAAAGTATAATACGAACTAATTACCCTGTCGTCAACCGTCTTCCTCCTCATTCTCGTCAAAGCTGCTCTTGACGCCACTCTGGACAATGAGTGGGCACTTCCGCGATGTTTTCTGCATACGCGGCATTAGAAGCAACATGCAGAGGGAGAAAGAGCTACTGAAGATGAGTATGCAGAAGCCAATGGAAAAGATGAAAGATAAAGGGAGAAACGAGAAAGAAGGCACCCGATGAAGAGGCACTGCACAAACGAAAAGAACTCTTTTTGGTTGATTAGTCCGACGCGGGATACGCAGATTTCCACAAAGCGTCCCAGGTCAATTTCCACTCTTTGGTCCCTCTTCTTTTTTTCCACTCTTTGGTACTTAATGGTACTTCATCAAGAAGAAAAGGAAGGAGATGAGAAAATCAAAGCAGACGAGGATGGGAAATCAAAGCAGGTACCATCAAGAACGATGACCATCATGGGACAAATATTTCCGCAATATGGAGAGAAGTATAATTAGCCTCTTCTTGGCCTGCATCCGATCCTCAAGGACATTACCGTGGCCCCTCTACCTACGCTCCCTCTTTTCATTGAGGACCAGCAACCTAGGGATAAGATCTACTGGAGAACCCGCGGAGAGGAACATCAAAGGGCCGAAACGATTGTTCCATGGCGCGCCATAACGCACACGTTTTTCGAGTAGGAAGGTTCGGAAAGAGAGGATCGGGGTGGTTTGGATGCGTGGGGCTAAGTGGCCACAATGCACCTACCCCTTTGATTACCTCGCATCGCGAATACTTTCGAGATTGAGATTTTGAGATGCGTAGCAGAGTACTTTATTCCATAGTCGAGATTTTTCAGATTCGTGACAATTACATGTTGAGGACCTGATATAAAGTGAAGATGAAGTCAGTATAATTGAGTACAGGTGAATTCAAAGAGAATAAAGAGAATAATGATTGGTCGGTGAGGATTGAGGAACAAAAGATTTGGAATTTTATAGATACGCAGTAGGGTGACTCAAATGAAAAAGAGTTTCTTCGATTAACCAAACATTTTTTGTAAATAAATCATTTCAGAAAAAAAAGATTTTTTTACGTTTGAAGGTGGTTTCATCATGGTGGAAACGTAGTTGCCGTTATCCAACAATTTAAAAACAATTCTCACTTGTTTTGGGACCAAATGGAAGCTTTTTGTGGGGTGTCCCTACAAATCACAGAAACTTTTTTAAATTTGAGCCACCCTAATACGTATTTTGATAAGTTGATCATTCTTTACATTCTCATTTTACTTAGAATACTTGAAGCGGAAAATATAATTTCTGATAAACCGTCTCATATAGCAATGGTGACAATTCTTCCTTATTGTTTGATATCACTTTCATAATTTTATAGATCTTCTTGTCGACCTTATCAATATTTATTTTAATTTGTTGTTGCTGAGTACACTGCAAGTCCCATATAATAACAGTTTCGGGGATTGCCTCGCACTGGCCTTGTTACTAAATCGGTACCCTCGAAACGTGAACAGTCAGGGCCGCCTGAACCGTTTCCAATTGGAATGCATAATATTGCGCAAATATACTCGAATGAGTACTTGCGCACTGCGGCCCTTCCGAGGCGAGAGTTGCAACCGTCTCTCATCCTGCGCGCGGAGAAACTGCGTGGGTCAGCAGTTCTAGGAATTACGAAACCGGGCCAGCTTCTGTGGGACCTGGAATGTAGTTAAAGCGAAATAAAATTAAATACAAAAGTAATTAAAGTCATGATTTGCGGTAGCGAATCGCCTCTAAGTACAAAAAAAGCTACCGAGAATGCTTCTCTGGAATAATCATGTACTTTGGACCTTTTGTGGATTTTCGGCGCAATTCTCAACCGATTTCAATGAAACTTGGTAGCTGACTGACCAACCATTAAAAAATAAGTGTATGCTTGATTTTATGTTAATGCTTTAGAAATTATGAGAATGAAAAAAAACAATAAAACAACCAATTTTTGACCTTTGCTCACCTCGAACCGATTGGTACCAAATTTTAACGAGAAGTCAGTAGCAACAGATTCTCGATAAATTGTAAGGAAATTTTTTATATCTTGAATAATAAGTATAGAAATAATATCAGCATTTTTTTTAGTTACAGATGAAGTACTAGATTGGTTTAAAGTAAACTTTTTAGCAATTCAGTAATTATTTATGAATATTATAATTACGAACAAATTTACTGTAGGGTAAACCACCCTAGAGTAGATAATGATCCTACAGTAGATAATCATTAATTAAAAATACTAATGGATGTTAAATAATTAATTTAATTCAGTTAATAACTAAGACACGATACGTTTTAATATATGAAAATTATAATTGATTATTTTACTTATATTTGTGATTATAAATAAGGATTATCTACTGTAGGCTCATTGTCAACTAAAGGATGGTCTCCCCTACCGCCCAGTGATGCGCTTTGGAAACCAATTTATCGAATGAAAAAAATCATTGACAATAATTTTTTATAACAAGATCCTATTAATTGTTGAATATAAAATTAATGAAATAAAATGCAATGAATTTGGCGCAAAACTAATCTCAATATAAAATAAAGTAGTAAAATTATTTATTCTGCAATTATTGTTCCATTATGATAAAGGTTCATCTATCGGAAAACCTTTCCGTTGGATAATGGTTCCATTGAATAATGGTACCATTAAATTAAATTAAAGAATAAATCAATTAATCAAATTTAGTTAATCAGTAATTTAATCGAAATTAAATCAATCCTTAAAAAATTAATTTTTCTCACGAAAAACATCTGCGATGCGAAAAATCTGCGAAGAACAATTACATGAATTTCAATCTTTGAAAACTTTTTTTGCAAACTTTTTTCAACACTTTTTCTTATAAAGAACCCTATATAAAATTTTGAAATCAATTTTAAAAAGCCATGGCAGAATTAAATTTATTATTCTGAGCATAAGAGATTGGCATAATACTATAATTCAATCCCTTCAAGATTTAAAATGGCTCTTTAAAAGTTATTTTAAAAACTTCTATAGGATACGTTTTTGGTGTGATTTTAAGAGAATGTGACAGTCGGTCATGTGGCTCATCCCATAATTTATATCCGGCGGCTTTATAATTTGAAAAATGTAAAGATTGTGTTGAAATGTTGGGGAATGGTTCAAAATATATAAAGGAACGTCTGTCTGGCCTATTTGATTTTTTGTTTTGTTTAATTAGTGCACGTTAATAATTGTACAATGTAACTGAGAACAGGGCTTTGAAGTCCTGCCTAAAATAGAATGAATAAAATTGCATTATTCAAACAAAATGAAAACTTAAATGGTTACCATAATTCAAATTATATTTTCTCCTGCTCTGCACAAATTCTTCGATAAATTTCAGCATTCTCTTTCATTCTAATAGACAGTATGGTGAAATTCCTTATGAAGTACATGTTCGACTTATTATTCTTCATTCGTTTTCTCGCATCTTCTCCCTTTTCGTGAAAATACCTGAAAGAAATCAGCTTTAACTTTTAGGGGTGCGAAATTCCAACTCGTGTATATCGACTAGCGTTAAAACGTGACATCGAAACACAAATCATAAACACACGTGACTGACTTAACAACACGCGGTACGTTGATTCTGACGTTCCGTACATTGAGATTCACAAATGCTATACGTGTCGATCGTCAGTCGCTTCCGATACGCAGCGAGCGTGATTTCAATGCCTCAACGGGCGGTATTCTATAAACCCAGAGAGTATGGCCCATATGGATATATGTTGCAAACTCGGTTGTTATCTACAACTTTATTCTGCATCCAGCCACTCTGATTATTCGTACCGTGCAGCAACTTCCTTGTGTCGCATATAGTTCCGTCTGACGCTTTCACACGTAAAACCGCCCTCAAACTCCTTCATGGTCGGACAGGAAACTAAAAAAATGAAATTCCTATCTCGGTATATTAAGCTTTCCGGCCAGAAGTTAGAAAGTTAGTAGCTTTGATAACAGCATTGGACAGTTCCGTCGGTCGGAAACATTTTATCAGATTTTTTCAAAAATGCGGACGATGAAACCCGTTTATGGACTCACTCGGCTCCATTGAAAATTAAAATCTATTTTCACGTCCTTTTTTACAAAAAAAATTCACTTCCATTGCTGGACCAAGGGGAATTAAATTTCAAATATATTCCGTGTTTTGAAAACTTGTATAGGAGAAAAGACTGTGCTGTCGGGTTTTGTTCGCTTTTTGAAAATTGGATGTAAATTGATAGAGAGTTAAACTCGATTATAGTTACCCTTTCCCTACTCGCAATCTATTATACTCCATGTTTTTTACGATGTTCACTGAATATTCTAAAAATGTGAAGCCAAAATTTCTTCGATTCGAACATGCTTGATAATGGATAATTAGTTGAATCAATAAAAATTGATCTAATTTACGTCTCTGATTTTTTATTTACTAATGTTGAATATATAACAAATTTAAAAATCCATTATTAAACAAACTTTAAATCTCAAGTTTAAAGCAATTTTGAAATAATAATTAATAATTTCGATTTAAAAACGTTTGAAATTTTAAAAAAATATATTAAACGATTTTGAAGTGAAATCGTTCCAAATCAAACAATTTTAGGTCAGGTAAAATTTTTGGAAAAGTGCAAATTTCCAAAGTAATGAAAAGGAATTGAACTTGTGCCGTTTCTAAATAAAAAACGTTTGAATTGAATAATTTCAAATTAGTAAAAGTCTTTGAAATCCGAAGATCTTAAAATCGAAAATTTCAGGCTTGAAAATGTTTCATTTCTAGTTTAAAGTTTTCAAAATATGACAGACAGAACAATAATTTGAAACAAATTGAAAACTAAATTAAATACTTTAAAGTCAAAGCTTCTGAAATTCTAGAATTTTAAATTTGTATCATATAACAAAAAATAATTTAACATTAAAATTGATTCATTCTAAGAGAACGTTCAAAATAAAAAGTAATTTCAAATGGGAAGCATTATAAAAATGAAAAAAATTCTACCACGGAACGTTGAAAATGAAACGAATCCAAACTTTATTTAAAACTAAATAAAATTTCAGTCACCAAGAATATAATTTGTAATATTGTGAACCTTTAAAGCTTAATTATTCTAAAAACGTTGAAAATTATATGATTTCAAATTGGAATCTTTAATAAAATGAATAAATTCAAATTTGAAGTCTGAAAGATTGAACAATTCTAAATTTCGTTAAAAAATTTAATTATTTTTAAATTAGGTTCTTGAAACTAAGTCATTAAAAATAATTCATTTTCGAATTTTTCATTTATATGCAAAGTGAACAACTTCACGTTGAAGAAAATTTTATAAGAGATCAAACTGACGTATGTTATAATAAATTATAAAATAAGGAGTAAGCGAACAAAACTTGATAAATCCATTTTTTGAAATAGAAAAAAAATGAGTTGCGCATGGTTTCGGCATTAAATTCGGAATTAAATTCGGAATTAAATTTTTTTTTATTTTGCTAAAAGTATTAAATATAATAATATATAATATATTCGATACTATATATAAATAAATAATAGAATCAAAAATTTATCTTAAATTCTCAGTAAGAAAAAATCAGATAATTTACATTAATTTCTAATATCATAGAGTCATAGACTTAAAGAATTCAAATCCATCAGCATTTTAGTTTCCTATATAAGATTTTCATCAATATTTAACATTTATCGTCAATCGTTCATAAGCAATCTAAGGTTGGTACATTAAGTGTACTAAAATAAAACTATACATAATATCCATTTTAATTTTATGAGTAACAACTATAGCAAATAAAATAATTTTTGTAATTAGATATTCATGCAGATGCTCTCATCTATGGGAGTCTATGTTCATATTTCTTTTATATCTGGTCGTCTTTAAGTTACAACAGTTGTCTATTTATTGAGAAATCAACATAAATGGACTCATCGTGTTTTGTTCGCGTACTCCTCATATTGATATGATAGAAGAAGTCGCGACACAAGAAATACGCGAAAAGCGAACAACATAGGAGCTTCAATGTGGACAAAGTGACTTGACAAATTGGAAGAGTATTATTATTAATTCTGTGAGTCATTTTTCTCGTTTTGATTTTCTTGTCTTAAACTCATGCTGATACAAGGAGACATTTTTTTAAGTGATTCATGCTCCTAGGTCACCGATACTCGGCAGCCTTGTTAAGTACTTTCGGTAAAGTTGTATAGATATAATTCATTTGGTATCGCCAACCAAAGTACTCGTTGCGCTATCGCTGAGAATTACGAGCGTCGTTACCTTTTAGACCCGGGTAATATATGTTTAGTGTAGGAAGTTTAAAGCTTCGCCTAAAGTAGCTGCATATCCAAAACATACATTTCTTCGATTGTAATTTTGCCAGAATAAGAAGTCTTTCGATGAAATGTCTTCCTTAAGCCAAGTACTTCCATTATGTGAGAAACTCCAGTCTCGAGAATTTTATACGAATCCTGGATATTTCGTGTCGAATAAAGAGTATTTTATTGCCTTAATTGTACCCGCGATTTATGGTCGTTGAGAATTTTTACTATATATCATATCTTTGAGTGCACTTATACATAGTGCGCTTCAACCAATCATAGGTATGATGAAAATTTTAGCAACATATGGTTACTGTACTTCATTTGTATACCTTTTCGGGTTACGAAAATGAAAAGACGAAAATCGCAGCAGATTCTGTTCCCGAAATATCTTTAAATAAAATTTTCAGATTTTTAATTTGAATCAAAATGACACAAATATGCATCTCAAACTGAAGAATAGCTTAAAAACTATCCACTGGTACCATTGTTGATAGTTGAAAAATAACATGGAATCTCTTTTATTATTATACCCATAAATTAAGATGATTCAATCAACTGTTTCTCATCATTTCATAATCGTAATCATCGTAATTGTCATCATGAAGAAAATAGAACTAAGGTGTGTGCACTATGTGGTTAAAATGTAGTCTCCTCTGCCGAAAGTTTGGAAAATTTTCAATTCAATACCGGTGCATCATCCAATCAGATGAAAAAATGACAAACTTTCTGAGAAAAAGTATGTGTTTGGATATTATATGGAACATGTTTCTGAAAAATCTCAAACACTAAAAGATGTTTACAAAGATGCCATTTTTTAATTTGACACTTAAGAGGCGAGAAGGCTGTTATTTGGGCAGTTGCTGAGAAAATGTTTGAAGCTATTTTAGAAGACCGAATTGTAATAGGCAATTAGGAGATCGAAGTAATGGTTGATGGTGGTAAAGGTTTTTCTAAAATCAGCATGATGGTTCTCCAAGAAAGCTATGCATCCGAATCAGATTGTTCTGTTGATGACTCAGATCTAGAAAGACATTCAAAATTTCATATAAAATCGAGGAGTCTATACTCGGAAGGTAAGTAAGGAAAGTTGACCAGTGTTTATTAGATTGATAATGCTGTGCGCAGTACCTAAAATAAAAGAAACATATGAAAATATTGATGTTTTGTACAAAATGGCTATCTTCAAAAACATTTCCATCAAGTTTGTTTCGGTCATTAAACTATTACTTATTGTTAACGGTATACAGATAAAAATATCAATTTATCTCTGTCCTTATTGTTTTATAATAGCACTTATAAATCTAAGAGATGCTCAGTGGCAACATTTTACTTGGACCTTCATTCGCCATATTAAATCCATTTGTGGAGTAATATATATAAAATATTACAGATCATAGTTGCTTGTACATCAAAAATGTAAAGAAAGCAGTTTTTAATCTACTCTTAATATTTGACCATGATCAGTGGATAGCGTTTAAGCTACTCTTGAGTTTTAGATGCATATATGTGTTATTTTAAACAAAAATTTAATTTAGAATTATTTCGGGGACAGAATCAGCTACGATTTTTATTTTTTAATGTTTCAAAGCCTAAAATGCATTCAAATGAAGTACCGTAGCTAGATTTTGTTGAGATTTTCATTATACCTATGGCTGGTTGAAGCAAACTGAATATTTATATTGGGGATACTCTTTTGGTACATTTTTTCTTATATTCAGGTTTTTTTATAAAACCAAGAGACTTTCAGGGTTAAGAAATTAGGTCATAAGTGAAGAATAATAAAATCAAAATTTTCTTAGATGTATTCTGTTTTCCTCTATTCTTTTTATTATTCCCAGTATAATCTTCGAATATCAATTCTTATTTGGAATAATATTGATCGATTTGGTTTTAATTTAGAAGTTTTAAACTTGAATTTTTTAAAAGTATTGCACAATCCTAATGTTGATATTGTTTCTAAACTAGATTCTTCTTACTTGTGTATGTGCTTTTAATTTAATTGAATAATATTTGAGGCATTTTTCAGTTCGGATAATTAACTGTTAGGATGATTGAAATTTCGAACGATTTATATGATAAATTATTGATGAAAATGTTGATTCTTTTTCATTAAGATGGTTTAAACTTTGTATGCAAGTAAGAATTTACAAAACGATAATAATGCCGGTCGTCATGTACGGGTGTGAAACGTGGGCGCTGACGAAAGGAGAAGAGAATAGGTTTAGAGTTTTCGAGAATAAAGTACTTAGAAAAATCTATGGTCCAAAAAGGGACGAAGAGACCGGCGAGTGGAGAAAACTGCATAATGATGAGCTGCACGCTCTCTACGGGTCAGCAAATATTAATAGAGTAATGAAAGCGCGTAAATTAAGATGGGCGGGGCATGTAGCAAGAATGGGCAATGAAAGAACAGTGGCGCAAGTTTTAAGAGGGAGACCGACTGGTAAGAGACCCCTAGGCAGACCGAGAAACAGATGGGAAAAAAATGTAAGGGATGATCTAAAAGAACTAGGACATGATTACTTAAACTGGATGGAGAATGCACAAGACAGAGATGTGTGGCGGTCTCGGGTAGATGAGGCAATGAACTTTCGAGTTCGAACTGCTAATCTATAATAATAATAATGCTATTATTATGGAAGCATTCTACTTCCTAATCTTTGGTTTTCAAAATTAACATTTTATTTCTGGTTACCTTAACTAAAAATATTTATGTATGAATTTAGCTAATTTCATTAATATAATCACTAACTTTGCCTGGAATATCTTGATTTGTATTTTGGCTTTAGGCAGCCGTGTGGCTCCGTGGAAGAAGACCCTGCCTTAGAAATCCTTATAACTCATTTTCGGGTGTTCGAATCCCTCTTCCAGACAAAATAAGTTTTCCTCTGTAATACAGACTATTCAGATTTCGATATCTAAATACTATGTTATCGATTTGAGGATCGTCATATTTTTTAAATATATATTAGAAATATAATTAGGATACAATTTAGGATTTCATTGGGACTAAAAATGCCATTTTTTCCAATTGTCTTTACAAAAATTGAAATCGCTTATTTTTAAAAATTGCTTCTTAAACTAATGGTACCAAAATTTTGATCGTTATAATTTTAAAAAAAATTGTAAAGCTACTGCTGGTCTGAAGCGTAAAAAATTTGGTACAATATTGTTAAGAAAGACAACTTTGTTTTTAAATTTCTATATTAGGATTTTCTTGATTTTAAGGTAAATAGCTTCAAATGGTCATTCAGGAAAAAGGAATCAGCATTCATTTGAAATTAATATATTGAAAAAAAACACATAACCACAGAACATATTTTGAAATCAATGTAATATTTTTTTAGAAATACTCTACATAGTATACATTAAATTCTTCACAAACATAAGCAAGCCCATTTTTTATTTGCTCTTGTGTTTAACAATATTTTTACAAATACATATGCAAAAATTCTCATTTCAATTATATGATTTTTTTATCCCTACATTAATCTTTAAAATAGAGTAATTGTTAGTCAGACCTAATGAAAACAGACTTAGAAATCGACAATATATCAGTATGAACTAGTAAAAATTATTTTGTCTCAAACATAAGAATGTTATTAGTGACCAAAAATTGTTATATCTTAAAAATGTATAAGCAACTCGTAAAGTTATAAACAGTTTTTGAAACTATCAAGTCTTTGATTGCTCAAAAAATTTTATTAATCATGTCTGTGACCCTATTTGTTAAACCCTATTCGTTTAAAATATTCAGAGATAAAAAATCATATTGTTGAAATTAACAATTTTGCAGATATATTTGTAAAAGTATTCTTAAACACAAAAACAAATAAAAAATTGGCTTCCTTACGTTTGTGAAGAACTAAATGCAGAGCGAGCGTTTTTCTAATGTATTAATTTCAAATGAATGCTAATTTCTTTATTTTCTGAATAATCATTTGAAGCTATTCACTGGTTAATCCTTCACTCGAGAAGGAGCTTGTAAAGTAAATAATCCTTATATTTTGAGAAGAGAGAAGCAGATTATTTTCTCAGTGTGGACTCAATGAGCTATAAATATCTTAATTGTGCTGCTGCGTTTTTGCTGGACTGTGGTCCGTTTTGTTGAATCATTAATACTGCAAATAGTACATATATGTATATAGATTAAACGGTCTTTCAAGTGCAAAATTCTTGAGCCGGACACTCATGATATTGTTCGTGTTGATGAGTATAGCAATAAGTACTTAACAGGTCATTGGATTGAGTTTCTCGTGGTCGGTTGACAGCTCGCTCATGAAGTTTATCGAGCATCTCCATCATCAGTTCGGTGATGATCCTTGGTCTAACAAAGTATTATGCACACAACGTGGTCGGCTCCATGATTCGCCAAACGTATGCCATGTCACGTGCAACTATGACAGAGCAATTATTGGATTTGGAATAGACGTGTAATAGAAGGGATGGGCGACAGATGGTAATGCATTTCTGTCAAGCTGTGCCTTTCCATTTGGTGTCTTCAAATAATGTATCACCAAAATGTGTATTCTCCGTATTATAACTAAGTTAAACAGATTATTTCGGGTTTCCCACTTGGGAGTGCTAATAGAACATATAGCTATTTTTACAAATTCACAATATAGATTTCATATTAAAAATGTGAGAATCATTCAGAAATTACGTAAAAAAATCCCCTCTCCCATTTAAATATTGTTGCCATTTTTATTTGCATTAGCTGGTAATAAGATGCAACAAACATATGGGCATTTCGATGGTAGTTTTAACTATTGTGTCCCTTGATGTTTTATATTAGTTTCGAAAAAGAAATATTTTTTACTTTCAGAATATTTTGAAACATGTATGTATACCATTAAGCCATTTCCCTTTCGGGGTAGGCGTGACACTACCCGATTCGGGTAGTGTTTCTAGGTTGAAACATAATAAACTGAAAACTGAGCACAAATTATTTTTTAACCATAATCAGCGAAAATATGATAAATAATATATAAAGACATTAAATATGCAATATGGCTACTTTTTTAATATGTTGCTGAGAGAAAAAGTTGTCTTATAACAATGTAACAGAAGTATCGTACTCTTGCCTTTTTTTGGTTTGAAACATATGAATATATTTTTTACGCAAACAAAATTATTTGGCTGCACGATTTGGTGAATTTTGTCGCAAATGGATGTTTGGATTAAAAAAATTCTTTTTGAGACGAATGGAACTCCTATTAACCTTAAATTTAAGAGGAAATTCTATTTGTATCAAAAAATACATAGGAAATCCATATATTTATAGTAAATAACGTTAAGGTTTTGTAATTTCACAATAAAATATTGTATTATTGTCTTGTTAGGCTGGTCCATTTTTTCGCCCACCATTCTATGCAAAAATATATCTCTCAATAAGGTATTTTAATGAATTTTCCAGGATCTTAAAGAATTTAATAGAACTTGAATATTTCAAAGAATATCATCAGATTTTATGTAATTTCGCGCGAAATTTAGGGATGTAATATTCTAATGCAATTTTAAAGAATTTACGCCCAAACATTAAGAAATTTCAAAGAATTTCGAATATTTCAGAAGATTTTCAAGGTTTCAAAATATTCTAAAGGATTTTTAAGGAATTTCAACATATTCCACGGAATTTTCGGAAGGGATACCAAAGATTTGAAGGGAATTTCAAATATTCCAGGGAATTTCAATATATTGCAAGAAGTAAAAGGATTTTAAAGATACTGGGGTATTTTGAAAGATTCCAATGTATTTTCAAGAGATTTCAACATTTTCAAGGGATTTCTAGAGATTAGAATGATTTTAAGGAATTTAAACAAATTCTCATGGGGTTTTGAAGAATTTACTACAATTTCGCAAGATATGGCATGATGTTACAGAAGATATAAGATTTTAAAATATTTAAAAAGATTCCAAGGGATTTTACAAGATTTCCGAGGATTTCAATGATATTAAGGGATTTGAAAAGCTCTCAAGGTGTTTTAATAAATTTTCCAGGATTTCAGGAAATATAATCAGATTTCATGTGATTTCACGGGATTTTATAATATCTTAGTGGATTTCAAAGAATTTATTCACAAAAAATGAGGGATTTCGTAGGATTTCAAAAATTTTCAAATAATTTGAAGGGATGTCAATAAATTTTAAAGATTTCAGGGAATTTTCAGGAGATTAAAAAAATGACAAGGGATTTCAAAAGATTTCAAAGGATTGGGAATATTTTAGAGTGTTTTGAATTATTCCAAGGATGTTTTAAGAGATTAAAAGAATTTCAAGGAACATCATAATGAGGCTCAACTTCACGTGTTTCCCAGAGATTTTTCAAATATTTTAAGGTATTTCCAAGGATTTTCAAAAAATTAAACAAATTGAAAATTTTTAAAGACTTTAGGATATTTGAAAAGATTCCAAGGAATTCCAGAAAATTTCTAAGGTTTCCAAATATTTCAAAGGATTTTCAAGAAATTTAAGGATTTTACGGGATTTTATAAAATTTCCGAGAATTTCAGTAATTTTAGAGGTTTAAAAATGCATTTTAATGAATTTTCTAGAATCTCAAAGGATTTCAAAGAGATTGAAATTTTTCAAGGAATTTCAAGGAATATCTTCAGATTTTATGAAATTTTACGAGATTTCATTAGGTCTTATCACATTTTGATGAAATTTAAAAGAATTTATTTACAAGAATTCAAGGATTTGAAGATATTTTCTAGCATTCGAAGAAATCTCAGTAGATTTCAAGAATTTGAAAAGATTGCAAAGGATTATTGAGATTGTAGGGTACATAAAAAAATTTCAAGGAATTTTTATGAGTTAAAAAAAATTGGCAAGGCATGTCAAAAGATTTGAACTATTTTAGAGTAGTTTAAAGGATTCCAAGATTGTTTCACGAGATTAAAAAAATTTCAAGGAATTTCAAGGAATATCATCAGATTGCATTAAACTTCACGGGATTTGAAGCGATTTTATAATATTCTAATGAAATTTCAAAACATTTATTCACAAGAATAGAGGGATTTTAAAGAATTTCAAAGATTTGAACAGATTTCAAAGATTTTTGGGTATTACCCATAAATTCATTAAAAAAATTTTAAGTTTACCGTGCTTTCCAAATTGTTGTTGAAAAAATAAACTTAAATGATTTAGTAAAACATTTGAGAACATTTTATAATCTCATTTTATATTACATTTTATTAGCGTTTATTAGGATCACAATCATTCATTAAAATGTTGTGATTATTTTGGATCGCGGTTAGCTTGTCGAAAAATCTAGAAAAATACATACCCAATATTAAATTTTTAAAGGAGTGTGCTAGTAATTTGAAGAAATTAATAAAAAGCTTCATGTGCTCTAAATTTTATATTAAAAATTCATGGTATTTGAAAATTTGGGCCTGCAAAGACTCAAATTGAAAGAATGGAAGTTATTTGATCAAACTGGAATAATTTTTAAACAATTTTGTAACTGGATGTGTTCAAGCAATTTGTTAATCATATAAATGTTAACCATTCTAATTGAAAGCTTCATAGTTTCACAATTTCTATTGCATTTAATTGCAAAGTGATAACAAAGTTATAAAAAGTATTTATAAAATTAAATATATATAATATCGTAAAGAAATCTTACGAAAGTTCTTGCAAAAATGTCCCAAATTATTGTACTTATAATCTAAATGTTAAAAACTTAAGTTTCTGTCAATTTATTTATCCTAGCTTAAATTACTTATCTAATTGTCTTATCTTATTTAATTTTTCCGTGTGGCAACCATGAATTGTTTAAGGATACTCGTTCGATCACCGAAGTTAAGCAGTATTTGCTTCGCTTTAACTAAGATGGGTGCCATCGTCCTTAACGAAGATTTAATATAAAGAATCTTTTTAACATCGAAAATTTCGAAGAATTTTGAAAATAATTGAATAACAAGAAAGTTAGTTACATATATGTATATATTTTTTAATGAATTGCTTAAGAATGAGCGGTATGCATCGTATGCATGGAAGCTTTTACAAAAACTGGGATTCAGTCGGCCCTAAGCATATTAATAAAAATAAAAAATGCCGACAAAAGCTGGATTTACTGGATGCATACAAGAAAGTGGTGAAATGTCGTTTTACACCGGCGATTTAACAAGGACGACACTGTTAATTACACGGACGATAAGCCCTGCGTTTTGTCGGGTCTTAATCGCGGTCCCAAACATTTGCGGAACGTCTCTCCTCTCCAGTTTTCGTACAAGATTTATCACACGATAAATAAATTCGCAGCCAACGCAGTTTTGCCTTGGAGCGATCAAGTGTGGAATAATGTTTGTTTTACGCGCATTAAAGAACACAAAATTTGCATATAAAACTACAAGATACACAGTTACCTGTTGGTTAAAAGAAAATTTACATTTAAATGAAAATCACTGTTTTAAGCTAATGGTTTTGGTTTTAATTGTGTTTGTTTGCTTGATAAATTTTGGTTGGTAATTCCAGAGGAACTCCATGCCGAACTCACAATAAATTAATATTCACCTCATTGATTTTTTTTCAACTTACAAAACTTGTTCCGCATGCAGAAGGAAATAAACATTTCGGATACAAATTTTTCGTTAATAAGCTTCCAAAATAAGAACATTATTATTCTTTTTATCATTAATTCATTTTAGTGAAATCTCTTACTCGTTAAAATAAAACTTTAGACTTTTTTAAAAAATACGTTTTTTAAGTGAAGAATCTTGGAAATTCTTGAAATCACCATCTGGAAAAAATATGTCGAATTTTACAATTCTGGCCTAGAGTTGCTCTCAAGTTTTTTTTTTTTTTTAATTCAAATGTAGTTAATATTTATTCGAATTTATACTACTACAAGATCTAAAGTATTTTAAAATCCTTCCTAAGAAATAAAAAGAAATTGACAGGTTTTATAATTCGATTGAAAAACATGAAATTATCTGACATTCATTAAGCAGCTATATTTTTAAAATATTTCTCAACTTTTCACCTTGGTATCATTTCTACTCGATTAAAATTGAAAGATTGTTAATTTAATTTTAAAATTTTGTTGTTATTATCATTTAAATGTAGCTAAAAAAATGAAAAGAAATTAATGATTAATTGTTTAAATTTTTCTTCACATTTTATCGCATATTATTGATATTTTCACAACGATATGAACTAATTAGGCAATATAAATAGTGAAAATGGTTCATTTAATTTGTTTTTAACGTTTTAGACAATTGGTTATTGTATGAATCTAACTTTCAATTGGAATAAGGCTGAAAAATAGAATGTTTTACAAATTTATTTGATAAACTCCATAGAATTCTGGTGTTAACTGTATTTTTACCAGTCTCCAACCGAGCAAGTCACGCCTACCCCGAAAGGGAAATGGCTTAATGGTATAATAATAATAATAATAATAATAATAACTCACAATTTTCCAAAAATTCCCATTTGTCAAATAATTTTTTTCGGCACAATATAAAAGATTAACAGATTCTCTGAGTAAAGTGAATTAAATTAAAATCGAAAATTGATACAAATAGTTGTAAATTTGTAATATTATGTCGAATAGTATAAAAAATAAAAATTGTTCAAACAATAAATAATTAAGAAACAAATACATGAAACTTTTCAACTTGTTCATTAAAAATGGATTCTAAAAGAAAGACAAAAAAGTAATAGTTATGTCCAATATATACCACAAAATCGTTGATCCTTTTTTAGAGGGTGATTTTTGTACTTGCTGGAAAGGGATGAAAGGATCAAAATAAAATGTTATTGCATACTTTATATTTCGGGAATTGTTTTTAAGAGTTCCATCTAACTTACATTCGTTTTATTGAAAATTAGGCCTTTCAAACATATATTTAAAAAATTGTCTTTTCCCATTTATTTATAATGGAAAAATTGAGAGGCTGAGCGGCACCGGTAAATATTATTTAATTTATTTAATCACAAAACTGGGCGTTTCTGTAAACAAAATTTGAAGTTTTTTTTGACCTCCCTAATAAGCAAGCTTAACCAAGAATCCCCTAAATAATTTCACTTCTTTAATTACTTCCACACCGGAAGCAGATACCCTTTTCTTCAGAGACCCCACTGTCCCCAAACAAGACCATCAACCTCTAATTTCTCAAATTGGTCGAACCAATATAACCACCTATCTATCTGGATTACCCTCCCTGAGGGTTAATCGAAATTGCGTCAAGGGTCGGTTTTAGGACCAAGCGGCAGCGGAAAAGAAGCCTCGCGGTAAACAGCTGGGGGAAGATGAGGAAACAAGTTCATAAAAAATCCACGATGGTCCCTTCATATATGTGTGAGTACATAACAACCTATATGTATAATACACACATATACAATATATATAAATATATACTAGGGTAGTCCAAAAAGGCTTTTTTCTGAAATGGTAAATAAAATGTTTATTTTATTTAAATAAACGCTGTTCGTGTATTTTTACTTGAGCATGCGTATACAGTAAACTCTTTTTACAGAAATACATCACTCAGGTTATCATCAGATTTTTAAAATAATGTAGCACTTTATTTTCAAAAAACGGTTTGGAGACCCCTATGAATACATTTCTTAAATTCTGCCAAAACTATAAGTGAAATATTTTCCTTAAAAGTAAAAAATTATTGAAATAAAATAACCATTTTTCAGAGTGGTTTTCCCGGTTCGTAAGCATTTTTCATGGTTATTGAAATTGAAAAATTCAAACTCTTAAAACTAAATATTTTTTTGATTTGAAGTAACCAAAACAAAACTGCGAACTGAAGCACATAAAGTGGAACTCTTTATAATTCTAAACTTTTACAATTGAAGGTAATACATTTTTTTTCAAGCGCTCAAGAATTTATACGTGTAAGATGGAAGCTCTTAACACTTTTCAATTAAATTAAAAAAAAATGTAAATGCAATTAAACTGCAAACTTTTAAACTTTGATAAATTGAACAGTTCAAGTATTTCTGTTTCAAAATATAGATCCACGCTATAATTTTCAATGCTCTAAATCAAAACTAATCCTCCCTTCAAGCTCTCATTATTAAAAATGTTAAAAATAAAACATGTCCTTCTTCCAATTTAGTAAGGAATTTAAAATAAAAAGTTCCCCCTTTTTATATGAATGTTAAAAATACCAAATTTGCTACACGTCTACTCAATAAAAATGTTAAAAGAAAAAGTTGGCCACTCACAATTCATAAAAACAATTAATAACCAAAATTTTCTTCCTCGCAACTCTATAAAAATGTTCAAAATAAAAGAAGTATCTCTTCCAATTTAGAAAAACTGAATAACCAAAATTTCCTCCCTTCCAACTCAATGAAAATGTTAAGAATTTCCCTCTTCTAATTCAGAGTAAAATTGAAAATAAAAAATGTTTCCCTTCCACTCACTAAAAGTGTAAAAAGAAAAAAAAATGCCTCTTCCAATAAAAAAAAACTAAAATTTCAATCCTTTAAACTCAATAAAAATAATGACAACAAAACAAGGGCCTTTTTCAATTCAGAAAAAATGAAAAACCAAAACTTCCTCTATTCCAACTCAACAGAAATGTTAAAGCTAAAAAATTATCCTTCTATTTCATAAAATATTAAAAACCAAAACTTTCTCGTTTCAAACTCAACAAAAATTTTTAAAATACTAAATTCTCATATTTTTGTTGACAGTTTGGTAACAGTTTTAAACTCTATGAAACTCCATAGACACAAAACTTGTGTTGATCCAACTTTCTTTCTGCCGAGGCTTCAGTCGATCAAGTCCAAACGTTTTTATCAAAAATGTTTACAAACATTTTTAATTTCTAATTTATTAACCCTTAAGAAATGTATTTTCAAATTATTTAAATTTCAAATATATGTTTTAAAATGAAGACCTAAAATAGAAACTTGTCAAATTAAAAGATTGCATAATTACGCACTGTATAAACTGAATGCTTTCATAATTTAAAATGTTAACAGTTGAACTTAACATTTAAAAAAGTTGAAATGAAACGAGTCAAAAAATAAATTCACTGTCATTCTCCGATTATTCTTTTTATTCTGCCTAAAATCAGGGGTCATTTTGACACCAATAGGAAGACTTTATAGGGGTGGCATTTAGGAAAAAAATCTGCCCGCCAATGTTCTTTTTTACGATTGAAACAAAAACTACGCGTTCCATCAAAAAATTAATAATAAAAAATTTTTAGAACTTTTTTGGGTGAACAATTTTTGCCCATTCTTTCTGTTTCTACCTTGCATAGTTCGACCGAAAAATGGAATTTTTGGATTTTGTTGTATTTTTTTTTCTAAAAACCAGAACCTTGTGTCAAAAAAGCTGGTTAACGAACTGGACCTTTCTTTTTGGTCCCTAAATGAGTGTGCCAAAGCTCAATCTAATAAGCTTAGTCTGTCAAAAGTTGTCCGGTATAAAGACGACGACAACGACGTCAGACAGACAGACACCATCGTAAAACTTGTTTTTTCAAATTCAGGGGGTCTCAAAACATGAAGACTTAAAAAAATTCGCGACAGTCAGTTTTTAGATAAAACTAATACCGTTTCATTATGATGAGAATTAGGGTTGCCGGATGGAGCTTTGACCAAGTCGCCCAAACTTGTACAATAAATCGCCCATTACATGTATTTTGGGCGATTTTTTGGGCGACTTTCTCAATTTCTTATCGCCAGAAGGTAATGATGAGCTACATCAAGTCGCCCAATTGGCGAAAAATCGCCCAATCTAGCAACGCTGATGAGAATGTAAAAAGCCAAAAGTGGATAGAGTACGTGAGTACGTTATGCATACCTTTACCTATCAGTTCAAGCAAGGCGGGTGGGTAAGAGCGAGCTACTTTATCACCGGGTGCGTTTGTCGTGTGGTCGAGTATGCGCGTTATCTCGTGTACGTATGGACACTCGTGTGCAACACACAAGCTCAAAAAATCACACCGATGAGGCTTCCTATAGCGATATGCGATTTGCCGAGCGCGCGCATCTTAGCGTCGATAAAAGCGAGCGCCCACGGTTCGGATGTTGCATTACTCGCGCGCCTTCGCCACCGGCAACCCACCGATCAGCCACGGTCGAAGGATATCGAGGAAATTCTGCACCCTCGCAATAATCGCGAACATTCACCCCGAATTACCCTTAGAATCATAAGTCAAGATTTTCTATAAAAAAAATGGACATACCTTCTTTCCTTTCTTTGAATGATAGCAGTAACAACTGATAGGTCTAGGTCTAATGAACTAACAATTAGAAGTAAGATCTAACTAGAAAAACTTTTTCCTCTAACATATGATAACTCTATCAAAGAGCTCCTTTGAAAACTTTCTTACTAGACCTAAAAAAACATTCTCTATATCCTGAACTGAAAATTGTGTCTTTAAGGTAAAGTTCAAGGAAACGAGAAATAAAGTGCGCGTATCTCGTAAATCAGTGAGATAAGTGAGATGTTTAAAGAGGTGTAGAATGTGGATATGGTTTCCGGAAAAACCTGGAACGGAAACTAGAAATAGAATTGAGACGAGGTGGTTGATTTCACGATTTCTGTGACTCTTGTGAAGATTAGTGCATTATTGGATCGTAATCAAGGAGAATCGATCTGATTATCGTTGGCTGATTATCTGATTATCAAGCATTCCAGGGACGAGAGGTTGTGTGGATTAGCGTACAATCTAATCGGCAATCAGGTAAGGAATCTCGGATTCGATAAACGATAAATTGCGTGAAATGTCGATTGACGATATGTCAAGATGGTTATGAGCTTCGAAAGGGAAAATAGAGTAGAAGTTAGGGTAGGACAGAGAATTCTTTTTAAATCATTTGTTGAGTGCCGAAGCGCGCCATAACTGAGAGGGAAGTCTCTCTTTGATCTTTTGGTGATAGGAAGTCGGAATTTTTTTCCCTGTTCTGTCTTCATTGTGTTGTTCCATTTCGAATGTCACGTCTCCTGCGTTCTACGTGTGCGCTTTCTTTTTAAATGTACTTTCATTTCTCTAAATCGCGATGTGAGGGTTTTTAGCAGGGATCAAAAAGCGGTTTATGTTAAAGAGCTGTATCTTTATTCATTTTTGAGGGTAGTGGTAGGAATTTTATGTTTAGAATGCAGATTTTTAGAGATTTAAAGTAAGTTGTAAAACATCTTGTTTTCATGCAAAGCCCAGATTTTATTAAGTTTAGATAGGTAACTTTTAAAGGATGGTGAACAAATCTTTCGATTGTACAATGTAAGACAAAACTAAGATCTTGTATGGAGATAGTATAGACAGAGCCTGAATTTCATTATTATTTTATATTTTTGCTGCTAATTACCGTGATCCATGAAATATAGAAATTGCTACATAAATGGTATATTTAAAATAATTTGGGTTTTCAAAAATAAAAAGAATAATAACAATAAATTTTTCAAAGTAAATTTGTAACTAGAAGAGCTTTTATTTTCTTTCGTGAAAACTTAGCTTTGACTTTGCGAATAAACGCAGTTTTGTGCATTATGTTTCATTTAAAATCTGTTTTCTTGTGTTCATCTAATCACTTGCGCGATAATAAGTATGTTCGACACTAATCCGAAACATTGGTCCTTCGAGCCGGATATTTATACTAAAAAAACGGTCATGAAAACGCTGAAAAACTATCGTATCAAGTTTTTCGGAAAAGCATTACGCGCATTCAAGTTTGTATGCATTTTTTTAACGCAAGTGGTTAAAGAACTTCTGCACGCTTAACCCTACAATTTGTTTTTGCCTCTTCTAAAAAACTTTATTTTTGTGGCTTAAAACCTTATGCAACTAGATAGATGATATGGTACCAGACTCCAAACTAATTATTAATATGACACATACGAGTTGAATTGAAGTATTTCAAAATGGTAGCACAAAAGCTTTTTGTTGCTTTTTTTTTTTGACAAACACACCTGAGGCATGAATTAGCATAAATTTAGGTAATCCCCTTGACATGTCGCAATAAGCAACCAATTTTTATTAAGCACTTTAAAGTTTAGAAAAATGGACAATTTTTGTACTTTTTTTGCAGGAATTTTTTTCTCCAATTTTTTTGCCGTAAAAAATTGTGATATACAATTATACGTAGAATTTAAGAGTAGCCCCCATTCCGACACAAAATATGTTGTACACAGAATTAAATAGTAATTATATACAAAATGTATTCTACCAGAGTAGTAATGTATTCTGATTCTACACAAAATATTTAAAATCGTGAAAAAAATATATTATCTACACAAAGCAGATCCTCCGCACAATGGGATCATCATTATTTTTATTTCAATATTATCCCCGTAGTAATTCTATAACCATTACAGAAATCTGTTACGAACGTTCTGTGCTCGGTTCTGCGACGATCTATAATCTATTATTTCTGTAACCGATTTGGAATAGTTCTAGAACGTTGTTCTAGACAGCACTGGAAAAATTGTTACAGACTATTTTTTCTAATTGTTCTTAATTTTTTGTTTATAAAACTTAGATCCATAAAATCTGTTACAGACCAGTGCCATCACACAATTCTAGAAGAGTTTGGTCATAAAGCTAGAACTACAACACTGTTACCCAAAAAATTAAGGTTGTAATCAGCAAAAAGATCAAGAAACTTCATAATAGAGTGTCAAGTATTTAAAAAAATTGTTTTTCTTAGAGAGCAAAGTTTATTTTGTTCTGAGTTAAAAGTAATTCTTGATAAATAAAGTATTCTCGTCTTATACGTTTGTTTGAAACATTGAAACTTTAGACAAAACAATGAAGATTATCAAACTGTAGAAAAAAGCTTGTTCAACATTAACATTTTATAATTACTATTTTTATCATCTTTAAAGATTAAGTAAGACAATTAAATCCTCAATGAATGAATTTATGTAGTTTTTTACATCACAATTGAATGTTATGAAATCATCTTCAATATTTAATTCAACAAAGTACGTGTATTTCGTGAACTATAATTATTTATTTTTCTCATCATATCTTCAAACTGATAAAATCAAAATTATTCAAAAAAAAATAGTATCCTGCGTATCACTTCCTGTGCCGTTTAAAAAAAAAAAACATTTTTAATGCAAAAAAAATCGAATTAACCTACTTTTTCTCGAAAACGAAGCGAGATATGAAAAAAAGATAAGGGAGAGAAATTGTCCCTTGGAAACATTTCTGCGAAAGATCCCTTTAATAATTTTTTATCTCAAATCGTTCTCTTGAAAAATTTGATTTTGCTATTTCATCATAAATTTATTTATTTTTTTTTTCTTATTTCTTGTTCTCGATAATATTATTTTAA
>CAKNYM010053125.1:861979-921271 GCA_932195095.1 Andricus curvator | reverse complement strand
AGTGTGCACTGGAATATTAACCTAATTTTCAAAGTAAAATTTCAGGTTTTCCAACCTAATATTTTAAAAGTATTCAAAATGAACTTCAATGCTTATTTCAACTATTGTTCTTTAATCTATATTATATAAATTATAAAAATTCCTATTTATTTATCACTGGCTTTATATTTTTCCCCCATTACCCTCTTTTCCCCTTTTTCTCGTTTTTCTCCTTTAATTCAAACTGAATTGATAGAACCCAATTAAAAAATCCAACTATTTTTGGTCGAAAGTTCATTCTTTTCGGTTGAAAAGTCTATCATTACTTAAGAGTTCATGTTTTTTGGTTCAAAATTTAATTATTTTGTTGAAAATTCAACAAATTTTTTTTAAAGTCATCGTTTTTGGTTGAAAACTTTACTTTTTCTTGAAAATTTATCTTTTTAGCTTGAAAATTCAACAATTTGATTGAAATTTTTTTCTTTCTTGACTTTTGGAATCTTTTTTTAGTTGAAAATTCGTCTTTTTGATTCATAATATCATCTCTTTTGGTAGAAATTTTATCTTTTTCACATGTTTCGATAAAAAATTAAAATATTTTTAGTTTGAAATGTCAACTATTACATTTTGCGTTCAAAATTCCTCTTGTTAGTGGGCATTTTTTTGTTGAGAATTAATTTTTTATTTGAAAATATAATTATTTAGTTAAAGATTCAACTTTTTAGTAAATAGTTAACTTTTTTGTTAAAAATTCATATTTTCGGTTTGATGTTTTTTGTTGAAAATTCCTCTTTTTTTGGTAGGAAATCAATTTGTTGTTAAAAAAGGTACCGTTTGGTCTAAAATGGATCTGTTTTAGTTCAAGATTACATAATTTTGTTGAAAACTTGTCATATTTGTTAAATTCAACAGTTTCTTATTAAAAATTAAAGTATTTTTTGTTTGAAATGTCAACTATTACATTTTGCGTTCAAGGTTCCTCTTTTTAGGTTGAAAATTTATCTGTTTGGTTGAAAATTAACTTTTTTGTTGAAAATTTAACTATTCGCTTGAAAATTAGTTTTGTTAAGATTCATGAAAATTTTCTTATATATTTACTGCAAAATCTGTTTTGACTGAAAATTAAACTCGTGTTGAAAATTCGCCATTTTCACTCGAAAGTTCATCTCTTTTGGTAGAAATTTCATCTTTTTTGGTTAATAATACAATTGTTTGGTTGAAAAGTAATCTGTTTTGGTTGAGGATTCAACTATTTTGTTGAAAATTCGTATTTTTTTTGGTTCAATTTAACTATTGTTCATTTAAAATAAAATTTTTTCCTTGTTTAAAATATCAACTATTACAGTTTTCGTTGAGAATTCATCTTTATTAGTTAAATATTCAACTACTTCGTTAAAAGTTAAACTACTGTGTTAATTCATAAGAAACAGTAAAATATTAAAAAATTCCCCCGTCCCAAAATCGTCGCAAAAATTACGTAAGATAGGGGAAGGGTCCAAAACTTACTGAAACTAACAAAGGGTGGTACGTGGTTCGAAATAAAAAAAAAAGTTATGTAATTTAGGAAAGCCATTAATATCATTTGTCCTGAAATCAATAAAATGGTATTCATATATTTAGTAATGATTAGATACATATAGGACAATTACTATTAGAACCAATACTTATATCTAAGCAAATATAGATTTTGTGCCGAAGCTAATGGAATATTCAATAACGTACATGACCCTATTATTCAAAATTACCTATCGGTTTATTCATATTCTATTGAATCACTTCTTCTGAACAGAATAATAATTTCTAGCTTTTTTCATCTTTGTGTTCCTAATTTCAAGAAGCAGATATCTGATTTACATTTCGAAATAGTAGGAATTGTTATTCATTTAGGAGCGAAAAACGTGCCTGGCTTGCAAGAAGTGAGTTCAAATTGCAATTAGTATACATTCTCACGAATCACGTGACTCACACTTATTACAGTGTGGTCGAAATCGAATTACCGAAATTTTTATGTCGCGCACGTCGCAAAGACAGAGATTCTTTGTGCTAAGGAGTGCCCAAACTTTATAGTATCAAGATTTTCTGATCGACAACTGGACATGAACGTGGATTCCCCTTGGGGCAGAGAAATACAGATTTCAATCACTGAGATAAAGAATAGAGTGCTCTCCACTTTCAGATAGAATAATTTTATTCACCAGTCCTCCCTACAAGAGGTTTTTTTTCTGTGTCAATCATTTTAAGAAAAAAAAATTATTTTGTAAGGATATTTTAAATTTCAAATGTTCAAGAATCATCACAGTAAATACCGGGGTATCAAACCGTTGCACATTATTTTGATTATTAACTGCAGATCAAAATGATCCACTTTTGCGGATCCAAAATTAATTTTTACACAACTTCATTCATACCTGTCGAGTGGCATTTGTTCTGCTTTTTATTCATGTCACAGAATCGTCATGACCGACCTAATATTTTCAAAACAAGAAATGTTTTCGAAAATTTTGAATTTCAGGGTGGGAGAAAAATTCAAATTTTTCGATATTGAGATACAAATCTCTATAGTTCTGGAAATTAATTTTTTTCTTTCTAAACATGTTGATTGTTGAGAGAATGAAAGAAGAACGACTGACGAAACAAGTACATTTAGGTAAAGTTAATGGTAGCGTACCCAGAGGCAGACCGAGGAAAGAATGGTGGGGATGTGTGAATGAGATCATCGGTCAAAAATATATATAAAGTCCCAGAAACACAAGAGATTGTATGAGAAAATGTATGAACGTAAAGGAAGCTTAAATTGTATGCCAAAACAGGAAAGTGTAGAGAAAAATTGTTTATAAGAAATGTGTGACAAAGAGTGTCACTGGGGTGAGAGACTCTTGAAACAAAAGACCCTGGATACTAATGGGCCCGCGTGGAAAGCTTTACTTGGTAGATATGATTAGAGTAAAGTGTATGAATCTTACAAGGTGATTAGCAGTAAGTTTGCGTATTTTCGTATGATCTATGAGACATGATGACTTTGTGAAGCTCTTCGCCTGGTGTGATTGCCAGAGAGATTGATCAGCGACCTGGGTCGGAGCAGTGAACCGAGTGAGTCACGCTTACCCTGAAAGGGATTTGGCTTAATGGTATAAAAATAATGATGATAATAATAATAATAAAACTAATTCCGACTCCCTCTTCTAGAAGATTAACAACTTCCTAGAGCCAACTGAAAATATTATATAAAACGTTGATTTTTCTGCTATATACATGATTTTCCAACTAAAATGATGAATCATCAACCAAAAAATTAATTTGTAACTGTAAAATTGGAGTGAATTTAGAATGATTCAAGGGAATTCAAGAGACTTTGATAAAAATCATAAGAATTTGAAGGAATATAATTAAACAAAATTTTAATAATAAAAAATTTTGATTGAATTTAGTAAAAAGGGAATTAACAGAATTCAGAGCAAGTCCAAGATAATTTAAGTAAATTAAAAATAATAAAGAATCAAAAAAAAATCGAGAAAAATTAAGGAAATTTAAAGGAAGCGAGAAGTATTCTTTGAAATTTATATAAATTCAAGGTGAATTACAAAAAATGCTAGTACATGGAAAACTATTTAAAAATATTTTTAAAAATTTATTGAATTCATTTCATTTGGAATGAATTGAGAAAAATTGAAAAAGAATCCAAAAGAATTTGATGAAATGCCTAAGAATTCAAGGTGAATTTAAAAGATTTTAGTGTGAATTAAAAAAAAAGTTTTAGAAATCTATTGAAATAAGTAGAACTGAGTCAATTAAAAAAATGCAAGTGATTTGAAAGAAATTTAGGATAAGTTTTAAAAAATCAAGATAATTCGAAACAGTTCAAAAGAATTTAAAAAAAATTAAGATAACTTAATAAGAATTCAGGTTGAAGTACAAATGAATTAAAATTAATTGAAAATTATTCTAAAATATTCCATTGATTTCAGTGAAGTTTGAGTGAATTTAAAAGAATTCAAGGACATTTAGGAGAATCTCATTAAATTTATGCAAAATCGAGATAAACTAGGAATAATTCAAGTAAATAGAACAAGAATTATTCAAATCCAAAAAACTCCATTGATTCAGCAAAATTTTTCTGAATTTAAGCAAAACATTTTCTGTAAAGACGTCGCTATCTGATTTCTAGAATCGAGTCTTAAATTGAGACAAAAATTTGCTGAAACCCAGACAAATCTGGCTGAATTTAGGTTTAAAAATTTTTAGCATTGCTTTTTACTGCAGAATATCGCATAAACAATACTTTTCGATTCGAGGTAACCTTATTAAGGGTCTTATAATTGATGGCCAATAGAATCCTCTTCCGAATATTGCAGAATAAAATATTAAAAAAATATCACACATATTCCCACTTGAAAATCGAATGGTCCTATAAAGAAATTTTTTTGCTGGATCAAACAAATACTCCACTACCAAAAGATGTGGTTAAAAGAACCAAAAAATTTAGTTGGGCCAACCCTTCTATGGGTCCATATAATAACCATATTCTGTGGTCGAACCAACCATTTTTTTTATTTAGCCAAATTTTTTTCTGAGTGCACTGGAGCCGATTTTCGCTGAGCTATTAATACACGCAAATAATTTTGGTGCCTTTAAAAGCGCCCGGATGGCATTGTCGATAGGATATGTCATCACGTGACATAATTCAGCTTTATCGGTTCGGGACCACATCTGAGTGCTTTGGCCATTATTAAACCGCAACAGATTACAGATTTTCGGTCACTCGAATTAATCGACATGGACAAATTTCGGGAAGTCACGCGAGGTTGAGGTTTATTCACGAATTCTCTATAATTCTCTATTCATTAGAGTAGGCAATAAATTAACAGGATAGTTGGTCTAGGCGAGAGCAATTGCAATCATGAAGCCAAGAATGGCCGAAAAAAAACAAAAGTTTCTCTCGATTTTTCCTGTCAAAAGCTGCACTTAAACAATTATAAATTGTTTAAACAATAAATAGAAAACTAAATTTAATAGGCTCACTCTTTAAATTCATAGATTAGGCTAACAAGTACATAGAACAAGTATGATTTAGACTACAATTTTGAACCTTGTCAAGAAACTATCAAGAAAGTACGATTTTCTATCTTTTTCAGTCAAAAAGTTGGATTAAAGCAAAAAAAAACTGATTAATCAATAAAAAACAATTTAAATAATATGTAAACGCTCCAAGTTCACTTAATAGACTATAACGTATATAAAATACCCTCAATTCATGATATTCAATGGAAATAAAATTGTTCACATAAACAAAAAATAAATGCTGATAAATTTAACAAAATAGTCGAATTGCCAAAAAAGTAATTAAACTTTCAACAAAACAGTGGAATTTTTTTACCGAATAGTTCAATTTTCAACCTAGAAAGAATTTTCAACCAAAAAGTTGAATTTTTTAAATAAAAAAGATCAATTTTCAACAAATAAGATCAATTTTCTAACCAAATAGACGAATTTTCGATAAAATAGTTAAGTTTTTAAACTAAAAAGTTGAATGTTTTAGAAAACCGTTGACTTTTAAACTGGAAAAGAAGTATTTTCAGCAAGAAAGTTCATTTTTAATCAGGAAAGATGAATTGTCAACCGGTTAATAAATTCAACTAAAGAAGACGAATTTTTAACATAATAGTGGAAGCCTCAAACAAAATATAAATTCTCAACAAACAAGATCAATTTTCTACCCAAATAGACAAATTTTTAACAAAAGGCATTAATTTTCTACCGATTAGTTGAATATTCAACTTATAAGGTGAAAATGTTCAACCACGTAGTTTAATTTTCTACTAAATTGTTGAATTCTCAAGCCGAAAAGACTCAAAAGACGAATTTTCTACAAAACAGTTGAATTTCCAATCCAATAATATGAATTTTCAGCAAAAGAATTAATTCATGATCAAACAGTTGCATTTTCAACTAAACATGTCATAGTTAATATTTCATATAAGAAAGAGATTAATTTTAAAAAGACGAATTTTCAACCAGAAGAGTTTAATTTGTAATTTAAAATATAAATTTTTAACAAAAAATGTAATAGTTACTTCTCAATTAAAAAAAAAAAACGAATTTTCAGCAAAATAGTCAAATTTTTAACCAAAGAGATGAATTTTCATTGAAAATTATTAATCTTCAACCAGAAAAACTTATTTTCAAGAAAAGGGTTGAAAATTTAACTGTTTGGTTGAATGTTGAACCCTTTTCTTGAAAATAAGTTTAATAAATAACATTGTTATCGCCAACGGCCATGCCACGCTGAAAAAACCAGTTCTCGTCAGATCACTGAAGTTAAGCAGCGTTGGGCACGGTTAGTACTTGGATGGGTGACCATTCGAGAATACTGTGTGCTGTTGGCATATTATGGGTGTGGTGAGCCCAAACTTGTAGTTATTTATAACTACAAGAAAACTATGCACCTAGAAACACTACCCGAATCGGGTAGTGTTACGC
Source organism: Andricus curvator (assembly GCA_932195095.1). Lineage (NCBI taxonomy): Eukaryota > Metazoa > Arthropoda > Insecta > Hymenoptera > Cynipidae > Andricus > Andricus curvator. Next base: position 914,815 of record CAKNYM010053125.1, on the reverse strand, counting down.
TTACCCTGAAAGGGAAATTTAAAATTTTTAAAAATTTAAAAAAAAGGCTTAATGGTATACATTGGAAAATAAGATTAATTTTCTATCAAAACAGATGAATTATCAACAAAATACATACATTTTCAACCAAATACTTAACATTAAAAAAATGAATTTCAAACTAAATAGTTCAAGTTTTAACTAAAGAAAATGAATTTTCAACCAAAAATGGAATAGTTAAATTTTCAGTTAAAAAAAAAAATAATTCCCAACCAAAAATAAAACGAATTTTCAACAAAACAGATAAGTTTTCAACCAAGGAGATGAATGTTGAATAAAAAAAATTAATTTTTAATGAAGTAGTTTAACTTTCAACCAAGTAGTTGAATTTTTGACCAAAAAAGATGACTTTTTAACCAAATTGTTGTATTTTAAATATATTAATTAAAATTTCAAGCAAATAGTAGAATTTCCAACCAAACGAGATGGATTCCCAACCAAAAATATAATGGTAGACTTTTCAAACAAAAAAAAATTAACTTTTAACCAAGTATAGTGAGTTGGATTTTCTCATAGGATTCTATTAATTCAGTTCACATTTAAGAAAAAAATGAGAAAGAGTGGGACTTTCTTGAAAACATCAAAAAGAAGAATTCTTGAAAAAAGGAGAAAAAAGGGACAATCTTTCGCAAAAAATCGCAAAATTTTATTATTAAAATATTATTAAAATTTATCATCAGGAAACGTACTAAACTCCCCTAAAATTGGTCAGTCTGCCGTCTAAGTTCTAAGTTAATATTTAAATTATATCAGTGATCTCAAATAAACAAAAATGTCTGAAGAATTTAAAAAAATTATTCTCGTACTAGTATCAAGTATCTGAAACGCATTATTCAAGGTTAGATAGACGGTTATATAAAATTACAATTATATTTCATATTTGAAAGTAAGATGGGGGTCAGCTTCAGTGCTACGTGACATTTTGAGGATGGGGTTCGCCGAAATGTCACAAATTGTCACAACTGCCGTGATTTGGAAAAACACCGTTAACTGAAAAAAATCGAAAAATGAGTTTTTTCTATCGCTGGAATCGTGAAAAAAGATAATCTGATTATTGAAATAATTTTTTCAAATTGTTAATAACTTTGAAAATAATTATTGCATAATTTTTGGAAAACACCGATAACTGCAAAGATTAGGAGTTGTGATTTGAGAGAGAGCCGTAACTGACCGTTAACTGCAGGCGTAAATCAGAGACGACTGAATACGTGACGTCAAAATTCGAGAACACGCCGTAACGGGCAGTTACGGACTTTACCAAAATTATTGGACGGCGATTTCGAGCCTTCGTGATTTCGGAGAACGGCGTTCTCCGGAATCATCGAACCCCGAGAAAAAAGGTTTGTGATTCGAGAAACGCCGTAACTGCACTTATTATTAGTTATTATATTCTTTTGCCGTGACGGCGTTCTCTCAAATCATGACAGGCCTATTTCTGAGGTCCGTAATTCGAAGAGAGCCGTAACTGCCCGTTACGGCGTTTTCTCGACTTTCAGCATCCCAATCAACACCGTTAACTGCATTTTACATAATTAATCACCATTTTTTAACAATTTTTCTTGCAAAAATGAAGAGATCGTATGCAAATTAGTCAAGAACAACAACAAAAAATGCAGAAAATAAATAAGAATCCGCGATACACGCGAATGAAGATTCGAACAGTTTTCGTCGATTTTCTCGGCTTCGTTCATTTTGCAGTTAACGGTGTTTTCCTAAATCACGGCAGACAAGAGAGAGGCGGGTGATAAAAATCACTAAAAATAGCGTCACGCATTATGTGCATGTTCCCTATGATGTCATATTCTGCGTTACCCCAACCCCCTTACATAAAAAATCGTCACAAAACCTGTACCCCCCTTCCCCCTCCAACAGTGTGACTTAGTTTTTGAACGGCCCCCATGGTGTAACGGCGTATGCCGTATACTCGTATAGTATGGGACAAACGGCAATTTAACGTTGTCGACGTCTCGGTCCGTCTCGGTCGATACTCGAGAGTCGTCCGACCCTTTGACCGGCGACGTTAATGCAGGGCCAGCCCTTTATTTCCGGCTGTCACCCCGTCCTCGAGATGGTCCCCATCGAGCCCACCCATCGTTTCATGAGATGAACTAGATTACTGCTCGATGCCACGCCTCTTAGCCAAAGGATTTCATTACGAATTAATCGTGATGCTGGGGCCCTGCTAGCTGACTCTACCAATAGGTTAAATTCATCCGCTGTTAAATTTATTGTCTACTCCAACTGTGCTATGGAATTTCACTGCCTCAGATTTCCTCCTGCCTCCTGCCTCCATCATACACTCACTCTTGTAACGAGTCAATCATTGTCAAGCCCATTTTATTCACTTAGGTATTCGCAAGGTCTCGATCCAGGCGAAAAAATGCAATCTTCAATAAAAGTGATTTCATGCTAAATATTTCAATGTGGCGTATCGGTTTTATTGGATCGAACCATAATTTTATTCATAAACGAGTTTTCTGTTGTTTTCTTAATCTGAGTATGATGGAGTGTCTGACATTATTCAGATTGAACGTTTAAAAAAAAAATCTGCCCGCTTCGCGGGCACATTCTCATGGCGCGCTTCGCTCGCAAGTTTGAGCGCGCCTAGGGCGCGCGACTGTTGGATCTCGCGCTTCGCGCTCGATCATATATTTATCTCGCGCTTCGCGCTCGATTATGTATTCACCTCGCGCTACGCGCTCGGGCGTATTTGCATCGCGCTTTACGCTAGGCTCCTCTAGATTTTTGAACTTCGTGTTCGACTTCGATGAAAAGAAAAAGTTTGTTTGCAAATATTATAAAATTATCAAAACCTCTACATATTAAGTGATTGTTAAATTTTCTTTTATTTTAGACTGAAAAGGAACTTTATTTACTCAAGGTTCTATCGACCTTAAGGAACACATTCTCATCCAGACACTCGCGCTCCGCGCTCGATATTTGATTTGAAAATCATTTGAACCGTATGATAGAAACAAAAAAGTTGGAGCGCACTTACGGCGTGCGATTTGGTAAATACACTGAGCGCGCACTTTGTGCTTCGTGTTATATGTTCTTCATATACAAATTACTAAATTTGTATTTGATTTCAAATGAAAAGTAATGATATAATTGAGGCGACAAATTTTATTAGTTAACATTTTATTTTAGCTTGTGCCGTTTATCAAAAAAGTTAATTTTTTCATTTTGAATATATTCTTACCACAAAAATTGATTACGGGTGTGTAAGTCTTTTTTGAATGCACAATTTTTGTTCATTTATATGTTTTCGTACCTTGCATTGTTTTTTCAAAACTTTGATTTTTTTTACTGTCAATGTTATTTTCACGAATAAAACAAAAACCACGCATCCTATCGAAACATGAGTCACAATAAATTTGTACCTCTTCCATGGATGAACAAATTTTGTTTCGGTCATTTTTTCGTAGCTGGTAATATTCGTCTGAAAATTTGATTTTTCTATTTTCAATGCTGTTTTTTACGAATAAAACAAAAACTGCGCGTCATATCAAAAAGTGAATGATAAGAAATTTGTAGATCTTTTTTAGGTGCACAATTTTGGTGAGATGATATTTTCTTGTATCTTGCATAGTTTTACAGCAAAATGGCTTTTTTGATTTTTCATTAATTTTTTGTGCGATCAAAATTTGAATTTTTTATTTTTCGAAAAATTCAAAAAGTTGTCATGAAAATATGATAGGGTGTTCAGGAATCAACGTTTTTCTCCTCTTGACTTTTTTTCATATCGTGCGTTTTTCGGCTTAAAATGTTCATTTTCGTTTGTTTTTTGGAATTTTGAAAATGCTATAACTCCAGTAATTTTTTTTTATCACGAAAAGTCATAAGAATATTTTGTTCGTCATTTTACGTACTACTAATAACCGTACATAGAATTTTCAAATCTTCCAAAAAAGTGGTCTCAAAAATTTTCAAAATGTGCTCACTTTTTGGATTTTCATCCAAAATAGCTGGTTAACGAACTCGTTCTCTATTTTTCGGCCATAAAAAAGTGTGCCAAAGCTCAATAAAATCTGATCATTTTTTCGAAAGTTATCGTGGCTACAGACAGACAGACAGACTACAGACAGACAGACACCTTCGTAAAAATCGTTTTTTCTGACTCAGGAGGTCTCAAAACGTGGACATTTGATGAAAACCGACTATGTCAAATTTTACATAAAACCAATACCTTCTCATTAGAATGAGAATGTAATAAAACTAGAGGTATTTTATCTGATTTTTTTAATTCAATACAACTCAAGGTATTGCAGGAATGAATAATCGGGCCTCGGGAAAGAATATTTAATTATTATTCCAAGAATTTCAATATTGGTATTTATATGGTATATAACGTTATTTGCGAGGGGCGAGTTAAACAGTCTAATTTTTGGGCCTAAACAACGAGTTTTGGGCATCAAGAATGAAATATCTCTAGAAATAACTAATAAATCAAAATTTCTTCCAAAAACAGCACTGAAAAATGGCCCTACTCCCCCTATATTCCCCTACGTCCCCTCTCCACACTTCAACCTTTGCTTCCCCTCCCTTCCCCAGTTACTTCCTCATCTCCTTCCCTTCATTTTCCCTCACTTCCCCTACTTCCGCTCCCCTCACTTGTGAGTTGTGAATTGTGAGTTGTGAGCTAGAGTTCGCCTCACTTCCTCTTCTTTTGGAAAAATGTACAAAGAAGGACGGACGGACGTGCACCCGACCGAAAATATAATGGTTTCTGCCCGGGGATACGAAACCCTAAAAATGATGAATTTTTTATGTTTTCTGAATCTAATCTATCTAGTTTAGTGATGCATTCGAGACGATTTCGAGAAAATTCGAGATTCTCTTGAAACATGTTCAGGTGAACTCAAAACTTCATGGAGATCGCGAATCTCGAATAAAAAGTTTCGAGATTATCGAGTCGAGATCTCGAAATTTTTATTAGAGATTCTCGATCTCCATGAAGTTCTGAGTTCATCTAAACATGTTTCAAGAGAATCTCGAAATCGTCTTGAATTTTCTCGAAATCGTCTCGAATGCATCACTAATCTAGTTTTTCGAACATTTTCAATTTGTATGCCCATAAGTTATTTTTTTAGCGATTTTCAATTAATTCCAAAAGGTTTTATGCAAATCGAATAAGAATTGGCTGAGATATCCTCAAAAGGGACTAAGTGCATACATATTTCCAGAAAATATATTCGCCGTTTTTTTTTCTTGGCGGCGATTTACTACCGCGAATCTTGATGTCGGTAATTTTATTTATCAGGAATTTTTAAATTCGGTATTCAGGAATCTTATGGTGTCAGAAATTTACTTTTCAGGATATTTCCGCTGTGCCTTTCTGATAATAAAGTCACAAACCCATTTTTGCCTAATCGCAGACCAACAAAAATGATTAAATACCCCTATTTAGAAATTATATTTTTGAGAAATATTAATGTGCTTAAATTGAAAATTTAAAAATAATAATAATTCTTACAAATAAGAAAGACCTTATAAAAAATAAACAAATTTTAAAATCCCTAAGAGAAATTATAATAAATTTAAAATTTAAAGCTTTTTCGGGTTTCAATCGTGTGCGAAAATATGAATCTTGCCGACGTTTCGTGAACATTGCAGTTCACTTCTTCCGGGCTGACCTGAAACTGAAGTTTCAGGTTATGTTGTTCTAATATATGTATTCTCTACGATGCCTGTGATTGGCCAGAGCGCCTCATGGTGGGGACTGGTCGAACTTGATTGGCCAATCAAGTCTTTTTTTTAAAACCCGGGTGGACGGAAAGCCAAATCGGATTAGTATCATACACTGTTAAAAATGTTTGCAATTTTAATATAGATTTACTATACATTTGTATAGTAAATCTAAAAACTCGGTCTATGAAATAGTAATTAAGAGGCTGCATAGTAAATTTCATATACATGTATATTGGTCAACTCTTAGAAAAGTCAGGTAAATTCACTTTACACAAATTAAAATTAATTTTGGCAGTGATCATCAATTCCAAATAATAAAGCATGATATTTTTTTCTAGTTAAACATAAATTATACTGGGTTTTAAGTGGAAAAGTTCAATTAAGCGAATAATCAAGACACCTAACCTAAAAGCAGCGGTTGTTTTGTTAAAATTCTGACATTTACAGTGAATTTTGAAGAAAATCCCACCTATACGTTGCACTTTGATTATAAATATGAATTTAGTCGATGAATTGTAGGTTATTACTTTAGTTTTAAATATTTGACAAGATTTGTGTGCATCAAAGAACTTTCAACTGTCACGCGCTCTGTTTTACTATACATGTATATTAATTTTACAAGATGGTGGTATATTAAATTTACTACACGTATATGCATATTGCTTCCATTACATTTATAGTAAAATCGCTATAGAAATTTCTAACAGTGTATCCATTGTCCCCATTGATGTTATTAGCGTGTTTTAAGATTTCGATTGCTTCTCTATGTTTTATTGGAAATTTATTGTACGTTTTTGCGATGACGGTTGTTTTGTCAAATAAAATGCTATGTCCTGTTTCGATATGATGTTCAGCTAGTGCTGATTGCGTGAAATGTTTTAGCCTGACTTTACTCTCTTGTTCCTTTACACGTTGGCTCACCGCGCTCCCGGTTTCGCCAATATAAACTTTGCCACAAGAACAAGGGATTTTATATACTCCCGGATCACTGAAAGGTGCCTTTTTATCTTTAGGGTTGTGTAGAAGTTGTCCTATTTTCGCAGGTGGTTTAAATATGGTTTGGATGTTGTGGTTGTTAAAAATTATTCCTATTTGTTCTGTGATACCTTGAATGTAGGGTAGGATGGTGGTCGTTTTTCTCTCTCTCTTTCTTTACTAGGTTGTGTTGACTTGTTTTTTTGAGTGAATTTTCTTATTGCTTTATTAATTTGTTGGTGTAATCGTTTTGTATTAGCATTTGTTTAACATTTTGTAGTTCCTTTTGTAAGTTATCTTTATCTGTTCTAAGAGAAATTGTTTGAATACTGCAAACAAATTTGTGAAAATGTCAGTAACTGGTAGTATTAATTTTTGTGTTGCAAATCATTTTAAATTTTCCCCTTAAATTTATCGAATTTACCACAAAAAAATGTAGAACTCTTACGAGTTCTTTTTTCGGTGTGATAAAGTTTTACTAATGGCTTCCCTTAAATAACTTTATTTTTGGGTTCGAAGCGCTAAAATGTGAATATCTTGGACAGATTAAAAAAAAATTCTAATTATACTAAAGTAGCAGATGAATTTCAAATTCATAATCAATAATATACTTTTAAAATAGAAAATAATTTCCTTTATGTAAAAGAAGGATTTATCATAGTATTAAAAGAGATTTTAATTTCATCTTTAAAAAAAATATATTTTACTTTTATTGTACAGCACATCTTTTTATCAATATAGGAACTCTTCAAAGGAAAAGCTCTATCATTAAAAATGCATAAAGTCCTCATTTTTAACATGCCTTTGTGAATCTACAACTTATGCAAAATATGCACCTTTACAATAAAACACTCGACTAACGTGAAAAACAAAGCGTATAAAATATCAATCCCATTTGTAAAAAAATTCACTTTCAATTATCTCACTTCTAACCCATTTGTGAAAACAAACTGGGAACAATTTCGTCCAAATTGATTTCATGTCTATTGTCAAGTTATGGACTAAATAAAAACCATTCTCGGAGGCAATTCAAAGCATGGTCGCTGAAGCGGAACGGTAAATAAATACACATATAAGAAAACTATTCCGGCCTCAGGATGTAATACCGTCCAAAGTCAAACTAAAACTCGGATTCTATTGAAAAAAAGTAAATTTGCGGCCAACCTGTCAGGGAATTCTAACAACAGAGGCCGATCGCGGTCCATGTGAATCCATCTAAAAGCAAACAGTTTCAGAAATCGATGCTATGCTATTTTCCTGTCCTGTCTGGGGCGCTTGTGGCAAACCATGCGATCAGAACCCCGTTGAATTACGATGGTTGGACACGCGACAGAAACAACCCCTGTGTAGCCACATGTGCATACCCATTAGAGGGTGTCCGAAGAAAAATTTAACCCTCGCTATACTCGCCACTTGTTCGTCTAAATGATTGACTTAACTAATTACTACATAAATAATCTCATTTCTTTACATTCATATACATTTTCTAAAACATTATACAAGAAATTCTATCACTTTATTATTTTTTACATTCTCATCTGAGAAGGTATTGGTTTTATGTAAAATTTGACTTAGTCGGTTTTCATCAAATCTCCACGTTTTGAGACCCCCTGAGTCAGAAAAAACAATTTTTGCGAAGGTGTCTGTCTGTATGTCTGTCTGTAGTGTGTAGTATTTCTGTAGTCTGTATGTAGTCTGTAGGCACGATAACTTTCGAAAAAAATACCAGATTGGATTGTGCCTTAGCACACTTTTTTAAGACCTAAAAAGAAAGAACAAGTTCGTTAACCAGCTATTTTAGATCAAAATTCAAAAAGTTAGAACATTTTGAAAATGTTTAAGACCATTTTTTTTCAAGATTTAAAAATTCTATGTACGGTTTTTCATAGTACTCGGAAACTCGAACAATTTAGCCTTATGACATTTTTCGATAAAAATAAAATTATCAGAGTTATAGCATTTTGAAAATCCAAAAAAACAAACGAAAATGAACAATTTAAGCGGAACAACGCTGGATATGAAAAAAAGTCAATAAAGGAAAAACGTTGCTTTTTGAAAGTCCTACAAGAAATAACTTCTTGAATTTTTCCGAAAAAACAAAAATTCAAAATTTGATCACACAAAAAATAATTAAAAATTAAAAATTCCATTTTTCGGTCAAACTATGCAACATGTAAGATACAAAAAGAGTTAAGAAAACCAAAATTAAAAAAGATCTACAAGTTTGTCAAATCACTTTTTAATAGGTCGCTTAGTTTTTCTTTTATTCGTAAAAAATTACATTAAAAATTACAAAATTTAATTTTTAAACAAACGACACAAGCTATGAAGAAAAAATTGATAGGCGAAAGTTGTTCACTCAAAGACGATCTACGATTTCGTTATTTATGATTTTTAGAAAGGGTGAGTATATTTTTTTTAATCGTAAAAAATAAGAATAAGAATAAAAATATTGAATTTTTGGAAAAACGACACGAGTTCCAATAAAATGTATAATAACAACCTTTTTTGTATAGGATGTGCACTTTTTTTCAGTTACAAGAACAAGACAATGAAAATACGTATGTTTCAATACCAATACATATTATGAATTGTGATAATATAAAATTGAAATGATAGATATTGCAGGGTAGCTAAGAATAAAAATTAGTGCAAAATAAGGAGCAAATATTGAAGTAATCATGAAAAATTAAATTTAGATAATATTTTGCGATTCCTGAATAAGCAGTACCGACTTGAGTACAGAAATAAATATAATATACATTTGATATAGTAGTGTTGAACATAATGTAGAAAAGTTCGCATTCTGGACAAAATCGAGTGCAAAGCACGAGATACGTGATGAGAATGTCTTCGTTAAAACCGAAGGAGCTTTAACAAGAGAGAATTCGCAATCACCAAATTACAGTTGTCGATGATTTGACCTTTAATTCTAAAAGGTCATTGCGCAAATGTGGGGGAAATACAAAGACCGAGCGCGTGGCGCGAGATAAATATATAATCGTTTTTCGCTTAAATTAATTATTAGAACTGAATTAATAGAACCCAATAAGAAAATCCAACTATTTTCGGTTAAAAGTTAATTTTCTTGGCTGAAAAATCTACTATTATATTTTTGGTTCAGAATTCATCTTCTTTGCTTCAAATTTCTACTATTTAGTTGAAAATTTAATTATTTTAGTGAAAACGCAACAGATTTGTTGAAAAGTCACCTTTTTTTCAAAAATTCAACTATTTGGTTGAAAGTTGAACTACTTTGTTAAAAATTCATTTTTCTGGTTGAGAGTTCATCTTTTTGGTTAAAAAAGTAACTAATTTGTTGAAAATACCTTTAATTTTTAGTTGAAAATTAATTATTGTATCTAAAAATGTAATTATTCTGATTAAAAATGTATCTCTTTCATCTAAAAATGCAACTATTTGGTTGCAAATTCAAATGTATTTGTTGAAATTCCGTCCTTTTCGGTAGAAAATTAATTTCCTTGATTGAAAATTTAATTATTTTGGTGAAAATGTAACTGATTTCTGAAGAAGTCACCTTTTTTGATTGAAAATTGAAATATTTGGTTGAAGGTTGAACTGCTTTGTTAAAAATTCATTTTTTGGTTGAAGGTTTATTTTTTTGGTTGCAAAATTAATTTATTTCTTGAAAATGCGTTTAATTTTTGGGTTACAATTAATTATTGTATCTAAAAATTTCATTATTACTTTTCTGGCTAAAAATGTATCTCTTTTACTTAAAAGTGCAAGTATTTGTTTGCAAATTCATGTTTCTTGTCGAAAATTCATCTTTCTCGGTAGAAAATTAATCTCCTTGGCTTAAAATGAATTTTTTTGGTTGAAAATTCAACTAATTGGTGGAAAGTTGAACTTTTTTGTTTTGAATTATAATTTCTTTTTTTTTAATTTGCCATTTCAGTTAAAAATTGTTCTCTGATTGAAAATTTGTATTTCTAGACCGAGAACTAATTTTTCAAATTGAACTTTTTCCCGGCCGTTTGAATGTGATTGTGAAAAATTCATTTTTCTTGTATAAAATTAATCTCCTTGTTTCTTAATTTATGTTGAATTTTGTTGAAAACTTTTTTGTTTAAAATTTTTTTGAAAAATTTTGTTGTTTGTTAAAATTGAACTGAAATTTGTGATTTTTTTACCTACTATTTAATTATTTGAAAAATGCCACCTTGATTCGAGTCATAAAAAAACCCCTTAGAATTAAAAATTTATTTTAACTAGAAAAAAAACGTGCGCACCGTGCGCAATTATTATTATTGTCTCACTCATATCATAAAATTAATATTAACACAAAATTTCTTGTATTCCACTAATCCATAGTATCTATTATCTAAAATAATAGAAAAAAAGAGCAAGGGCAATATTTTTGATAATTGATGAAACTTCGTATCTTAACTTCAGAATAATATTTTTTAATAACAATATTTAGACAATCAAACCGTTAGATTTTTTTCAAAAAATACTAATACTAATGCTAACATACCCTATTATTGTCTAAATACGAAAAAAACCTAACATAACATGACCAACAATTCTTAAAGATTGTACATCCTCTTTTAAAATTATGTTTTTTGTTCAAAAAACCCGAATTCAGGTGAAAAACGCTAGCACAAACTGAAATTATTCAGATATTTTCTATCTTTGAAATAACAATAGTTTGTATTATAAATACCGATTTCCTGTATAAAACGCCAATAAAACCAAAAATTGTGAATTTAATTATGAATTTAATGATAATCTGAAAAATTCAATGATTTAAAAAAAAAGTAAAACGTAAAAAATGGTTCGAAGTTGTAAATCTTCTTTAAAATTAAATGATTATATTTTTGAAATAACCGATTTCCGGTGAAAAACGTTAACAAAACCTGAAACGGTTCCAATATTGTACATTTTCATTTAAATCTGTAATGATATTTTCGTTGAAAATAGCTACCTTAGCGTAAAACTATACAAAAATATGAAATGTTTGAAATATAATGTTGTTTTATTGAAAATGTCAATTGCCGATAAAAAACACTTACATAATCCAAAATTGTTAAAATATTTTAAATATTGCACAAATTATAATGATTTTTGTTTGAAAATACCAATTTTCGATCTAAAACACAAACGTAACCTGAAATTGTTATGAAATTATTAATTTTCTTTGAAATCTAATGATTTTTCAATACAAAATTCAATAAAATTGCTGTCTAAAGAAACTAACACAATCCGAAATTCTTCAAGCTTGTAAATTGTATTATTAAAAAAAAATAATTGCATTTAAATCAAATGATCTTGGTTTAAAAATTACTAATTTAAGGTGGAACACACCAAAATAACCTAAAATTGTTCAAAAATTGTGAATATTTTTCGATATCAAATAATATTTATTAAAAATAATAATAATTTACGACAAAAAATATTAACATTACATAACAAACGATAAGCATTTTTGCTTCAAAATGCTAGTTTTTAGTACAAAATTCTAACGGAACCTAAAATTTTCCAAAAATTATGAACCTTCAAAATTGAATGACTCTTGTTTAAAAATGATATTTTCCGGTGAAAAGAACCTTAACAGAACCAAAACACGTGAATTGTTGAAAATTTTTGAAATTATATGTTGCCAACTTTCAGTGGAAGCAAAAAGTAAAACCAAATTTTTTTTAGAAATGTTATTAAGTCTTCTTCGAAACTTTATGATTTTATATTAAAATTATTTTTTTTGAAACACTAATTTCCAACAAAATGCACTAACATAAGATATGCTTAATATTTTCATTAATTTATTTGATAATATTTGAAAGTTTTAATTCAATCAAGCATGTGTATTCAAAAGCTTAAATATTTCTCAATTTTCTTGCTAATTTGATTCTTAAAATGTTTCTTACTGAAATGGATTATTTGTAACTTTAATTTTCAAACTGTCGGATTGAGGATATAAAACAACTTCAAGTAATGAAAAGCCAAACAGGTTCTAAACAACAATCATTGTGAGATTTTCGAGACATATCGTTACTCCAGTTTTTCCGAATACACTGAAAACAATTTTGAGTGGGACCAACTATTTAGTTTGATATATATTGTACTGAGATTTCATTATTGCAAAAAAATTCTTTTATTAGTTGCTGGTACTAATTGAATAGTCACTACAAATAATGAAATTCTTGTTCCAACTAATAAAATAGCAGTATCAAATCTCATAAAATAGCAATACATACCATATCTCATTTTAAGGTAAATAGTTGTCCCAACTAACCATTTTTCTCAGTGTAGGATCCTTTTTTTTTGAGTAACTAAGAAACAATTAATTATACTATGACATTGAATAAGTCAGATTTGTAATGTTTTAGAATGTTTTGAAAGACAAGAGTCACAAATTAAACCTTTTTTTTATTTTTTTAAATTTGAACAATTATTTTTACATCAACTTAAAGAAGGAACTTTTTTGTAATAGGTTACATCCTAAAATGTATTAGACAAAAATAAAATAAGCATTTAAATATAAATTCAACATCCATATTGAAAATAGTGATCTTCTAGCTAAAGCAATTTACTAATTATTCAAACAGAGAATGTAAAACTGGGAAATTAGAAGCATAAAAAAGAAAATATTAATTATAATTATCTCTAATTGATTGCATCATTTTCCAAATTAATTAAACATTGCTCTCTTAATGCATCTTGCACTCTACAGATTTCCTCTTAATTAATTGAACAGAAATCAATTATTATCAGCATCATTTGAGAAATAAACGTTATAGGATATATGTATTAAGTACGAGCGATATTGCCAGTGATTAAAAGTATATCTATGTCGGCAATGTTGCTTTTCTGGATAAAAAAGCGTCTGCGGTCGCGAGTCGTAATCGCGATTCCCGTAGGACTATCGCGTGCGCAATTCCGTGAATGCATAATGGAGCTAAAAAAAAGAAATATATGAGCCAATCCGATCCGAATTTGCGCTTTGGGATATATCACGCGAATTTTTGTGTTGAGCTTAACGTGTAGAAAAAGCGGAAATAAACATTATGCACCGATAGTTCATATCTACGGTCTAACGCTGATATTTTTTCCACAATGCATCGCTGTAAACCTCTTTCATCTATTTGCATTTCTAGTATCATATTCTGTATGATAAACTTGCGGACGGTATCCACTGTTTTCAAGATTAAAGTGGTTTTAAAAAATTGGTGATCATTGCATAAAGAGGATTTTGATTAGCTTCTCGGCACTTTTGTATACAAATGAATCCGAAAAAGTTATCGAGATAACGTGCCGTTCTAAAACAGTAAAACTACATCACACTATCAGGGGGGGGGGGGGGAGCAGTTAACGCATAATGCGACATCGTACATGGAAAATATAAATGCGAATAGGAATTTTTTGAAATACTTGACAAAATGAAAATTTGTGATTTTATTTTCACACTCTTTCCCCTATTCCCCTTTTTATCCATTTTCAGAGAATTCCTCTGTTTCCCTTTTATCAAGAAACTTCCCTCTTTTCTCATTTTTTCGCCTAAATGCCAACTAAATTAATAGAAGCCAATAAGTAATCCAACTATTTTGCGTTGAATGTTAATTCATTTTAATGCGCAGTATATTTTTGTGTCACAATTCATCTCTTTTGGTTAAAAATTCTACTATTTGGTTTCAGAATGAACTGTTTTGTTGAAAATTCTCTTTATTCAGTTGAAAATTAATTTTCTTAACTGAAAATGTAATTACATTTTTCGTTGTGAATTAATATTTTTGGTTGAAAGTGCAAGTAATTGGTGGACATTTGAACTATTTTTTTAGAAAATCATTTCATTGGTTGAAGATTGGACACTTTTGTTGAAAATTCATTCTTTTTAGAAAATTCTTTGTTTTAGCTGAATATTCCAATATTTATAGAAAATTGCTCGATATCAGTTGAAAATTCAACAACTTGGTAGAAAAATTCTGTATTTTGTTCTAAAGTCGTCTTTTTTGGTAGAAAAATTAATCCTTTTGGTTGAAAATTCAACTTTTTATAAAGTTGAACTGCCCTGTTAGAAATTCATTTGATTAGATTTACATCTATCTCTTTTGTTGAAAATTTAACCTCGAATTTAACTATTTTGTTAAAATTTTGTTTCTTTTTGGTTGGAAATCAATTTCGTTCGAAATCAAAATCAATCAAATCAAAATCGTTTTCAGTTAAAAATTTAACTTTTTAGTTGAAAATTTACTCTTTTTTTTGAAAATTCATATTTTCGGGTTGAAAATTCAACTATTTTATAGAAAATTCACCTTTTGGCTTAGAAATTAGACTGTTTCATTGAAACTTCGTCTTATTGCGTTGAAAATTCTATTTTTTTTTTTGTAGAAACCTCAATTATTTGCTTGAAAATTAACTTTATGGTGGAAAATAATTCACATTTTTAGGCTAAAAATCAAACTGTTTTGTAGAAATTTCGTATTTTTGTTTGAAAATTGAATAATTTGGTTAAAAATGTTTTGCTCTCTTTACTGAAAATTCTTTTTTCTTTGAAAATTCAACTCTTTTTTTTTTAAATTCATCTGTACTGATAGAAAGTTCACCTTTTCTTGTTAAAAATGCAGCTGTTTCGTCAAAAATTAATCTGTTTCAATTGAGAATTCAACTATATTATTGAATATTCGTTTTTTATTTAATTAAACTATTTTTGATTTAAAATTGAAATCTTTTTGGTTTGAAATATCAAATATTACATTTTTCTTTGAGAATTAATCTTTTTGGTTAAATTTTATTGTTTTTTATTTAAAATAAAGATTTTTGTTGCTTGAAATATCAGGTATCACATTTTTTGTTCAAAATCAATATTTTTTTATAAAAATTAAACTACTTAGTTAATAATTGAACTTCATTGATAAAAATTCATTTTTGTAGCTGAAGATTTATCATTGAGGTGAAATTTTAATTATTTTGTTAAAAATTGAACTATTTAGTTAAAAAGTCATCTGTTGTATTCGAAAATTCAACTGTTTTGTTGAAAATTCGTCCGTTTGAATTCAAAATTCATCTTTTTTGGTTGAAAATTAAACTTTTTATGTTAATAATTCAACTATTTTGTTTAAAATTTGTCCATTTTTCTTGAAAGTTCAACTATTAAAAATTGAAAATTCATCTTTGTAGGTTGAAAATTTAAGTATGTGGTTAAAAATTCCACTTTTTTGTTGAAAATTCGTAATTAAATTCTTTGACTTGAAATCTTAAGCATTTAATATTGAATTCAATATGGCTCCTTCACATTAATTTTATTTAAAAGAATTTATTTCCCTATTTTCGTGTTTTGAGAGCATATTGTACTGTGAAGTCTGTTAAAATATTATGTTTGTATATTTTGTGTTCTATTTTATGTGTTTATCAAATGAATCCAAAGAAAAAAATTTTACTTAAAAGGAGGTGGGGGGCATTCGTATTTGTTACTTCACCTTGGGTGTGACTCGTTACTCGCTCGGTGAGGAAAGGAGTAATGTGAGGTACGGGGTATAGATTTTTGTTTGTTTGATCTGTTATAAAGAAGGGGAGGGGTGGACAATTATTTTAAAAAAGCGTGACGTAGATTTTGAACGGCTCCTGAGGGATATTTTTGTTGGTTCAACCATAGAATATGGTTATATGGACAAACAATATTTAGCTGACCGAACTAAATAGAATTTTGGAACAAAATTTAAAACCCTGATTTTTAGGTATTAATTAAGTAAAGCTTACTTATGACTTTGCTATCTCGAATTTCTTTTTATTTCTCATAATACTAATAAAGTACTCATTGTCAGAAAAGAAATGTGCGTGTGGAAAAGCTCACGCGAGAGGGGTAGGTCTTTAGTTACTATTTGATTTATTTCGCACGAAAGCATAATAAATGACTAACGCTGCTAGAATCTAAAGGCAAAGGGTTAAAGTTTGAAGATTGATTTATGCGTTCGAATGCAACATGTGTGTACAGTGTTGAACAAAAGTTTTCTCTTTGATTTTAAATCAATAGCCATAATTCAAAATCGTAGGAATTCTTATAGGAAAGATTCTAAGATAGAAATTAACAATAATATTTTGGTTGAAAATTGAAAAATTTGGTTGAATTTTGAACTCTTTTGGTGAACATTTTTTTTCTGAAGATTCAACAATTTATTTGAAAATTCATCTCCTTGGTTGTAACTTGAAATATTTGGTTATAAATTGAACTACTTATAAAAAATTTCAAATATTTTGTTGATTATTAACTTTTCACATGAAATATAATATTTTCGGGTTAAGAATTCCACTTTTGTGTAGATAATTCTTCTTATTGTCTTCAAAATTCAAAAATTTGGTTAAAAATTCATGTATTTTGATGAAACGTCGCATTTTTGGTAAAACAATTAATCCTTTTTTTTTATCGAAAATTCATCTTTTTGTTGAGGATTAAACTATTCGTTAAAAATCGTCGTTTTTGGTTGAATTCAACTTGTTGAACCTTTTTTGTTAAAAATTAATTTTTTGCAATAAGAATTACAAGAATTTCATTTATGGTTGAAACCTTATCTTTCAGTTGAAAATTTAACTATGTATTTGGTTGAAAATTCATCTTTCTTGATTAAAAATTGAATTTCTGGTTAAAAATTCATCTTTTCGGGATTGAAACACAAATTTTTTCTAAACCCTCCGACTTTTTAGCTTAAAAACTCAACTCTTTTCTGAAAATACATCTTTTTGGGTAGATAATTACTTTTCTTTTTTAAAAATTCATTTACTTGACTGTGGAATTACCTATTTTGATGAAAAATCGTGTTTTTTCGTTGAATTCGACTGGTTGAAGTTTCTTCTTTTTCTTGGTTGAAGACTAATTTTTTCAACTGGAAATTAAAATATTGCATTTTATATTACAAGCATATTTTTTCCTTAGTTGAAAATTAAACTTTTGGGTTGAAAATTAATTTACTTTGATGAAAATTCGTCTTTTGGTAGAAAATTAATCATCTTGATTGAAAATTCATCTTTGCAGGTGAAAAATTCAGTTATTTGTTTCAAAATTCAACTGTTTTTGTTTGAATTTCAATCGTTTTTCTTTAATTGGAATAGTTGGTTGAAAATGCATCTTTTTATGATGAAAGTTCAACTCTGATGTTAAAGTCTTTCGTTTTGGTCAAAAATTTGCGAAAAAACGCAGCATAAACGTGAAATCCGTGTTTAGCCAAGGGCCACTTATTTTATTATTTTAAATTTTTTATGATTTATTTTATTATTATTATTTAATTATTATTATAATTTTTTTATTATTCATTTTATTTCCCATCAAAATCGATAATTTTTTAGTCAAATGTGAAGTGTTCATTTATATTGTTTATAACAACCATAATTACATAATTATTATTAACTCCCAAACCTTTGAAATTACAAATTATTATCAAACTGAAAGCAATTAAAATTTGAAGTACTTTTTAATTGGATGACTTTCAAAAAATTACTTTGTTTTTAAGGGCTTTCTAGTTGGGACCTATCTAAACACTCGAAACCCCATTTTTCAGTTGCTTGAATAGCGGAAATCTTAAAAAAATAATTGCGAAACTTTAATAATTACGTTACAGTTTGAGTCTCTGAATTTCGAGGGCTTTCGAATTAGGCTGCTTCAGTAAATATTTTTCAAATGCATTCAATATTTACGTTGGAACACTGCTATGAACATAGTGTAGAGGAAGTTTTTACATTGTCCACACCTTAAAATATTGTTGGAAATAAATTCAGTAAAATCTGTCTGAATTTCCAACAAAATAGATGAATTTTCAACTAAAAAAGATCAATTTTTAACCAAGCAGTTGAACTTTTAACTAGAAAAATCACTTTTTAACCAAAAAGTTGAATTTTCATCTAAAAAAGATGAAACTTCAACTATAAAAGATAAATTTTTAACCAAAAATATAATTAGTTCAATTTTCAACCAGAGAGGTGAATTTTTAACTAAAGTGATAAATTTTCAACTGGAATTATTAAATTTTCAGTAAAAAAATTAATTTTCCACAAAAAACCGAATTTTTAACCAAATAGTTGGATTTTCTACCAAAGAAATGAATTTTCAACTCAAATAATGAATAATTCTAATTGATATTACTTTTTTCTCTCTACATGGTCTTAAATCAATATTTTTTTTAAATATTGTGTTTTCTGTTTTTAAGGTGTGAAAAAATTCCTCTCCATCTCCGCTGGTATTAGATTGGGAAAGAAAAAAAGTGGGTAGTAGGAAAAGGAAAAAGGAAACTTCTGCACGCATGTTTTTTCCCCTCTCTAGGGACGAATTTTTTCACAACTTAAAAATAGAAAAATCGATATTTTAAAATGAATATTGATGTCAGACCATGCAGAGAGGAAAAACTAACATCAATTATAGTTAGGTACTAATAAAGATCTGGTAAATAGTCTAAACACCGTAACACCAACAAATAAACTGATGAACCTTCAACCAAAAAAATGAATTTTGGAACAAGAAGTTTAACTTTTAACAAAGAAGTTAAATCTTCAACCGAAAATATTAATTTTTAACCAAGAATATTAATTTTTTACCAGTTAAGACGAGTTTTAAACAAAATACATGAATTTTGAATCAAATAGTTGAATTTTCATCTAAAAAAGATTAGTTTCCATTTAACCCAAACCGATATTAATGTGCAAGAATTTGAAGGATTCTTTTTTATTGTGAATTATATACTTAATATTGTTTCAAACTCATAAAATTTTTCTATATTTCCAACCTGAAAACATTTAACAACTTCAAATAAGTCCAAATTTGCTTGAATCAAGACAAATTTTTACTGAAATTGATACCAACCACTTTAAGTTCTAACAATTTAAAGTATTAAAAAAAAAAGAAACTTTTTCGAAATTTTGAAGTAAAAAAATCAAGGCCTTACGAATAATAAAAATAATAAAATTTCACGTGACAATATCTTCTGTTCTGTGTATGGATTTGAAAATTCAAATTATAGAAAATTGTAAAAAATTTCCTTCTTATGAACTAATCTTATGAAATATTTTTCAATCATCTAAAGTATTATGACATCTTCTGCAATATCTCGAAATTTTCTGAAATATTTTGATATCTACTGGAATATTTGTGAAATCTTTTGGAATCTTCGAAATCATTGTGAAATCCTTTTTTAATTAATTAAATATTCGTGAAATCCTTTTGTAATCTTCTAAAATATTTGCAATCTATTGGAATCTTTGTGAAATCTTTGCTAAATCTGTGAAACCATCATAAAATTTTTTAAATCTTTTGAGATTTTCATGAAATCCTACAAGATCTTTGTGAAATATTTTTGAATCTTTGTGAAATCTTTAAAATATTTGTAAAATGTTTGAAATCTTCTGAATTATTTTGAAATCTATTTTATATTTTTGATATCATTGCTACATTTTTTTAATCTTCTGAAATATTTATGAATATTTTCGAATCTTCGAAAACTTTCCGTAATCTGTCTTTAATCATTCAAATTTTCGTGAAATCTTTGAAATTTTATAAAAAAATTTTAAATCTTTGAAATCCTCATGAAATTGTATGAAATATTTTGAATTCTAAGTGAAATCTTCCTAAAATCTTTGCAATCTTCAGAAATATTTTGAAACTTTTTGGAATCTTTGTGAAATCTTGGAAGTTTTAGAACTGTTTGCTAAATTTTATAAAGCTCCGGAAATATTTTGAAATCTTTCGGAATCTTCAAAATCGTTGTGGGATCTTTCTTTAATCATTGGAATCTTTTTGAAATCTTTTAAAATATTTTTAAATCTCTTAGAATCTTTGTGAAATCTTTCAAAACTTTGAAACCATTGTGAAATTTTTGAAATATTTTGAACTTTCGGTGAAATTTTTGAAATTTTTGCGTCATCTTTGAAATTGTATGAACATTTTTCAAATCTTCGTGAAATTTTTCTGAAATCTTTGCAATCTTCTAAAATATTTTGAGACTTTCGAAATTTTCATGAAATCTTTGCTCATTTTTTATAATTGTCTGAAATAGTTTTAAATTTCTTGGAATCTTTAAAATTTTCTTTAAAGCATTGAATAAAATCACTCTATTCGCTCTGCAGAATAAAAATATGGAATCGATTCCAAAGAGCTTCTGTATTTTTATGCAAATATCGAGCCTGACCCCTTTGGCTTTGCATGTCTCTCGTTTACTCCCACCATTTTCTGGGTTTCTCCCTAAATATACACCATAAGAATTAGTATTCCACACTCTATCCCACCGATTTCGTATGCAGCAAGGGCCGCTTGTCGAAATACTTGGGTGCATGCTTTTGTTCAACTTTTTCCATATAGTTTCCCTCATTTTCATCTCCGAGCTCGTTCATCGTTCCAGGAACGCAATACTTTTAGATTTATTTATTTTTTAAATCAAAGATCATCATTTTCCTCCCCTTCCTCAAACCTTTTCACAAATTTTCCCATATATTTTCTATTAAATCTCCTCAAAATATGTTATCAAATATATTAAGTAATGCACATTCTTTATTCGATATTACTTATGAGGTAATATTGTACAAATATCCTGTAGAGAAGTTTAAAGGCAAAAAGGAATAACTTTCTCCCATAATTTTCTTTCAATTATATTATGCAAGTTATTTTGAATCTCACTTTTTGATTTCGCCTCACTTTGGGGCGTCCCCAACGGTGTGGTGCCCCTAGACCAGAGCTCATTAGAATGGAGCCATTGACTGCCTCGTCCTTCGCGGTAAATTAAAATTTGAAATAAAATGTATTGTAAATTCGAGTAGAAAAAATTCAGATCCTTCGGTGTGAACGAAGCAGCAGGTGTTGGCTGCCACGACAAGTGCGTGGCTGACAGAAAGTTTTTATTTAATTTTTTTCTATGTTTTCCACGAATTCTGCAAAGGGTTACGGTCGTTACGGTTACGGCTCGTTACGGCTCATCGTTCACACCGAAGATTCTGAATCTTTTCTACTCGAATTTACAATACATTTTATTTCAAATTTTAATTTACCGCAAAGAACTAGGGACCAGTCGAACTACTCTTTTGGCTGCTGCCAGCAGCAGCCAAGGCAGTCGATGGTACCATTCTGGTGAGCCCTGTCCTAGAAATTTGTCTACATTTATCTAATCTACCGTCCAAGACAAAAATGCGATAACTGCATTCGGGATTTGTCACCTGATTTGCAATAATTTTCTATTTAAATATATTGGAAACCATTGTGAATCGGGCGGCCAAATTTCAAATGCAGTTACTGATTTCTTGTTTTGTACGGCAGGTAGGTAAACTGGTACTGATACAATTTTCATAAACTTTTGTTTCAATATTATATCACATAAGAATGAGCCAATCTCGTTCTAGAATCTAGCTAATGGCTTAACCTTTCGAGAACATTAACGATGAATAAAGTTTAGTGTCAACTGAAGTGTCAGCATCTATAGTATCTATACAGAAGGAAGATGAATCCTATTATAGGTTTAGCTTTTTTCTGGGTCAGAAGAAAAGAATGAGAGGGTAAAAGGTTCTTTTTTATGTCACTATTATGTGCATCGCATCTTGCTTGTCATCAGGACTTTGGTGGTCCACAATGTTTATTTTACGGACAGGGATTTAGGAAACAATGTCTGAAGATCTACAAGGGCGCTCGAAACATCTCGAGGATTTTATAACCGGATCTCAAAACGGGCAACGTCAGTCTACCAGCGTTCACTCTACCCTCGTCTTCCAGGTGGTTAAGCTGGCTCGACGCGTCAAAAAGTATTCGGGGATAAAGAAAGTCCTCGAAAGCGGATTAAGGATTTTTCTAGCGATGAGATTTCAGCCCTTAACGGAAATAAAAAAGAAAAATGGTGTGAAAAGGCGAAACGCCTGTATCAATATTATTTTTTAATTCAAGTTGCTTTTTAAATCAGATAGGGGCATTTGGTATTCCTTTGTGATCAATTATGTCAGCTGCTTCATTTTTCAGATGCGAAGAAAAATTATTTGGTGAAAGTTGAAAATATGTTTTTTCCTGAATTCGAATTAGAATCACAGTGAATCCCAGGATATCAACCCGTTGCTTTTTATCATGCTGATTGACAACTTCAGATCAAAATTATCCACTTTTGCGGATGCAAAATTAATTTTCACACCACTTTATTTATATCTGTCGAGTGGCAGTTGTTATACTTTCTACTGAAAGTCGCAGATGAGTCATGAAAAAAATAATATTTATAAAACTGGATGTCAAGAAAAAAGCGTGTCCGTCTATACATGCACACTAAAGTCTGAAAGTGGCCCAGGAAATTAATTTTTTTATTTCTAAATGTGATTCTGCAGATTTAGCTAGTTGCGATCAACAGGGAATGTTTTAGAAAATTTGCATTTCAAGGTGGTAGAAAAATGACAATTTTCCTATATTTCCTAAGAGTGATAGGACGAACAGAAAATGTTTTAGAAAAGGTTGAATTTTCAATCAAATAGTTGAATAGTCAACTAAAAGAGAAGACTTTTCAATCTGATAGTCGAATTTTCAACCAAAAAGAAATTAAAAAATGATTTTCAGCTTTAGAAAAAAAAAGAATTTTCAACAAATAAGCTAAATTTGCAACCAAAGAGATGACTTTTCATCTAAAATGATCAATCTTCAACTGAAGAAGTTCAATTTTAAAGTCAAAATAATTAATTACCTACCAAAAAGACGATTTTCAACAAAATACATGAATTTTCATCTACAAATGATACATTTTTAACTAAAATAATGAATCTTCATAAAAAAAGAAAATTTGAACCAAGGAGCTCAACTTTCCACCAAGTAATTGATTTTTTAACCAAAAAAGATGAATTCTCTACAAAAATGTCATAGTTTATATTTCAACCAAAAAATATTTTTATTTTTAATCAAAAACAGTTGAATTCAACCAAAACAGATGAATTTGGAATAAAATAGTTTAATTCTCTACCTGTCTACCAGAACGAAAGAAGAAAGATTTTCTAGAATCTACTTCTACTAGAACGAAAAAAACTTACTAACCAAATTTTTTCAACTACAAATTTTATTCTCAACCGAATAAGCAACTAAATAGTTGAATGTTTAACAAAATGGTTTAATTTTTAAGCAAATAGTTCAATTCTCAACTTACGGAGATGGATTTAAACCAAAAGGACGAATTTTTGAGCAAATACTTGATGTTTCAAATAGTTGAATTTTCAACTAAATCAGATAAATTTTCAACAGAAAATGGAAAAGTTAAGTTTTCAGTAAAAAAATTAATTTTAAACAAAAAAACGAATTATCAACCTAAGAGCTGAATTTTCAACTAAAATAATGAATCTGCAAAAAAAATTAATGTCTAACAATGTAGTTCAACTTTGATCTAAGAAAGACAAATTTTCATGCAAACAGACGAATTTCCTATAAAACAGTTGAATTTTCAACCCGAAAATACGAAGTTTAACTAAAAGTTAATTTTCAACCAAGCAGTTTAGTTTTCCAACAAAGAGATGAATTTTCAACTAAAATGATGAATCTTCAACCGACAACATAAATGAATTTATAATAATGGAGTTTATCCTTCATCTCAGAAATTGAATTTTCCAACCAAATGATGAATTTTCAACAAATAAAGATTTTTCAGTCAAGAAAGAAAAAAGGGTTCATCCAAATTGTTGAACCTTGAAACAAAAAAAAAGAATATTCCCTAAAACAGTTGAACTTTCAACCCGAAAATACGAATTTTCAACAAAAAGTTAATTTTCAAACAAATAAATTTGCATTTTTAACCAAAAAATAGGAAATTTCAACCAAGAAGATTAGCTTTCTATCCAAAAACATCGAATTTTCAAATAGAAAATATAAATTTTCAACAAAAAATGGAAATATAAGAATATCTTAAATTTCATAAAAAATTTAGTTACCGGTTTTCTTGTTTTGCAGGACAGTATAAGTGTATATGGTCGTGACTTCAACAACTGATACTCGACAGTTGCTACTCATGAAAATTCATGACAGGCAATTCATCTTGAGAATCGAATCATCCTGATACATAATGTGCCGATGAAATAAAAAATCCGAAATCTGTATTAAAAGCTTTGCATATCATTTTGGTCCCACTTATTCGGGATCGAATTGATCAACTGTTACTTACTGTGTAATAGAATCAAATAATGCATGATTTATTTATTGAAAATTATACCCACCAACCGAGGTTAATTTCAGCGTAAATGGCTAGATTGTAAATTTACATGGTACAATTTGCTGTTACTTCTATTTCATACTAATAAATTTGAGTTATTCTATTGCCGACATTTGTCGCTCATTATCATCTCGTTCATACTGTACAATTCCCATGTCAGATAATGAATTTTTTTTCTTCTGTTTTAAATTCATAAGAGGATATTAAATATAATATCAATGTTTTTTCTTCTAGTTGTAAGCTTAGCAAATTCATTCATTATGGCAGACATTCTACAAATAGGTGAGTTCCTAATTACGCCTGGATTTAAAATTCGGTTCTCGAAAGAGTTGTTAAAGCTTGTCTAAGTGATAAGCAGTTAAGCACAATCAACAAAATTCCTGATAAATTTGAATACAAAGACTAGGAGTAAGTAAGTACTAAGTATATCTTTCTTCCATGTAGTAAACATGTCGAATTTCTTACAAAATGTTGTATAATCACTCCCTTGAGGAGGGAATTTATCTTTTTCTTCTTAATCTTCAGAAACTTCGGGAACCTTTGGATTTTCTCAATAGTATTAAGTTGATATTTCAGTTGCGTTTCCCAAATTATAGCACCGTATTCTAACTTAGATCTCATCAGCGGGATGTACAGAATTACCATTGCATTTTTATAATTAATTAAATGTTTACATCTCGTTATAAAGCCTAAAGTTTTCGAAGTTCATTTTACCAAAGCGTTAACCGGGGGGTCATATCAGAGATACTCCCGAAAGGGAAATGGCTTAATGGTATAATAATAATAATATCTTTTTCTCCTCTTTAGCTACCTTTGTGACATGTAACTGACATGTTCACTGTTGAGTTTAATTAAATATTTAAAGTTTTTTCTTCTCCACAATACGTTACTTCGATAGAGTTGTCGAGGAAGGAATTTGTTCCTGATGTTCCTGTACCTTACACGTTTTTTCACCTCTTTCTTATGTGAAACATGGAAAAACAGGACTTGACTCAGTCACTACCTGAATGTCGAAGACGAGTTCCAAACCCGATTAGGATGCGTGGCACGTCGAATAAGCTCTGTCAAAACACGATTGGTGGAAGAGAGTCTGAATCTGAAAAACGCTTGAGAGGATAACAGCGTGAAATGTTCGACTTCAGCGGTCGATTTGGGAAGTCTGTCTGAGACTCGGGACGTCGACTTATCGATCAACGTCCATGTGAGATCAATGATAATACCGCGCTTGTAAATTTAAAACACTGAAAATTGATGCTGTCCATGTCCATAATTTGCCTGTCTATAAGGCTTTAAGTTTAAGCCCTCTCGGCTCACCTCATTTTCAAGTCCAAACTTATGACCAATGACCAGTCGATTGATTCGCTGGTACCCGGATCCAGGATCCTCAAGTACTCCTTGAGAATTAAATTAACATCTATGAATATCGAAATGTCGATTCGTTTATTCTAATCACTGTCACATTGATCTTCAGATTACATTGACAGAATTCTAGTCACTGTTCCCACGATGTGTCACTGCAGATTTCAACATATAATGAAATCAGAGCAATCTAAAATAAATGATCCAGTTTTGAAGGAAAGATATATTTTATTATAAACATTTAAACGTAAATTCCTTTCTGAAAAGCAGCACGATTTCTTTTTGTGACATATTTTTAAATAGGGCGAAACTTTTTAATTGATTATACCTATCGATCATTTGTAAGCGTTTGTAAGGTATTTATACTTTTACTGCAGCTATAATTAATGATAAATAATTATCTTCAGGGTAGCCGTAGGTCAGGGAAAACCTAGAAATCAGGGAAAAGTCGGGGAATTTATCGGCCAAGGAAAATCTATATAAGAGGCACTTTAAATAACTGTCATTATAATAAATTAAAAATTTTTCAATTTTAATTTCAAATTGTTTTATTCTGTTTGTAAAATATTCTGTGTTGAAAATGTTACAAGCTTGAAATTCTGGTCTTTGAATATTAATGTTCAGGGAAAATGAAAAATTGGTTGGGGAAAAGTTAGAGAATTTCGAAAATGAAGAATGCCTTGTATTTTTTTAGTTCCTTCCTCCTGAAGATTACATTTTTAGTTAAAAATTTTATTATTTGGTTACAAATTCAACAATTTTGTAAAAAAGTTATCCTTTTTGGGTGAAAATTCCACTGTTGTGTTGCAAATGAATGAACATTCCTAATTTATTCTTCTATTTTTTTATTAAAAACGCAACTGTTTTGTTGAAAATGTAACTTCTTTGGTTCATTTTTTCTGGTTGAAAATTCAATTACTTAGTTGAAAATTCATCTCTTTGGTCGAAAATCCGTTTTTTTTAGCTAAAACTTAATTTGTAAACTGTAAATATTGAACTATTCCAGTTTAAAATTCATTATTTCAGTTACAAATTTATTTTGTTGGTTAAAAGTTTGACTATTTTGTTGAAAGCTCTTTTTTCTTTAAACTAATCTTTTTGGTTGAAATCTCCTCTTTCTTCGTTAAAATTTCATCTGCTTGGTTAAAATGAACTTTTTTGTTGACAATTCATATTTTCGGGTTGAAAAATACCCACTGTTTTACAGAAAATTCGTCTTTCGGCTTGAAAGTTGAATAATTTGGATGAACCTGTTTTTCTTTCTTGGCTGAAGAATCTATATTTCTTGAAAATTCGTCTTTTTGGTTAGAAAATTCAAACTTCTGGGTTGAAAGTTGAACTACTTTGTTTAAAATTCATTTTGTTGTTGTTAAAGATTCATCATTTTAGTTGGAAATTCATATTTTTGGCAGAAAATAATTATTTTCGGGTTGAAAATTCAACCGTTTTTTAGAAAATTCGTCTTGTTGGATGAGAATTCAACTATTTTGTTAATTGTGGTTATAGTGAATTGGTTGGGACTGTACTTATATCCAGACAGTAACTGGAAGTAGGTATATTTTATGTTCGAAGAAAAAATATAACATGTGTGCTTATGGCACTCGCCAAGTTTAGATGCGTTTTTCTCGAAAAACGGGGTTTTCGAAGTTCCAACTTTAAAAATGCCCCGGTAACTAGTTTTTCAACTGAGATGGTTCATTTTGGGCTTGAAATTTCGGGAATTTATCCGGCTATATGCTCCTATTCGTAACTCCATACCGTCCATAAGGGCCCTTTTCAATTTCCATGCGGACGCCCACAATTATTTTGTTAAAAATTAATTGTTATTGTTGTTGTTGAAATATCAACTGTTATATTTTCCGTTGATATATTGATCTTTTATGGTAGAAAAGTAATCTTATTTGGTTGAAATACCAAAATCAATTTTAAGTTTTTAAATTTAAATTATAAATGGTTGTATTCCGTTATGAAAGGTGCTATGTTAAAAATGTTATAAGATTAAAATTCTGGTCCCGAATATTAATGACCAGGGAAAAATAAGGGAAAAGTTAGGGAATTTTGAAAATGAAAATTTTCAGCCACCCTGATTCCCTTTAGAAAGTTTCAAATTCTGGTACCAAGCTCTTTAAATATCTTGTATTTCATAATAATTTTGTAAACGTTATTTAATTAAATATCATTCTTTTTTGTTTTAGGACAGGATTTTTAAGACTCTGCTTTACTAGCTACCCAGCTTCAATTTGAAGGTAAGAAGTATTTTAAAACTCTAGTTAATTCATTTATATTATTACACAGAAAAAATTAGGGTTTCAAATTTTTTTCAGCTCATTTTTTTACAAACTCTTTTTGAACTTCAACTATTGTCGCTATCATGATCATTGTGAAAACTAAAAAACAACTGAATTACTTTCAATATTTGTATTGTTCAAAATGAACCAATTGTGGCTCATTTTTGTCTCGGTGAGTTTTGACATCGTTTTTTTGTTCAAAATGAAAGTTTTTTTTTTGTATTATACAGCCGAATATATTTTAAAAAATTTCTTGGGGTAAATACATCAGTAGTGGGCCACTTAAGGTTAGTATTATATTCAATAAAGCTCTTTAAGAAGTGATTGCTAAGTTTAACAAAAATGAAATACATTCATCTACATTTCAGAAATTTTACAGTTTTTCGGTTTCTCGCTCGCCTACTCAAAAGTCATTGTAAGCGCTGCAGAAATTATAAAATGTATATACTGAAAAGCAAACGTACAAAATCATCAGAAGTAAGCAACACAATTTGGATTATCAAATAAAATTTGATGGAATATTTAACTTTATATCACAAGAAGCTTTCTGTAAGACAGAAATTTAATATTTATTTTTTTATTCAATATTCTCAGACGAGAATTAGAGGATTCAGCCCACTACTGTAGCAATTTATATTCAAAAACCGGCTTGGGGGACCCCTAAATACTTTTTTAATGTTCTTCCAAAACTCTGAGTAACATATTTCGCCCAAAAGATGTAAAAATTCGCATGCTGATGTAAAAGTACACAGCGGTTATTTAGATAACATAAACATTTTATTTGCAAAAATCGACATTTAGACACCAAAAGGAACATTTTGTAGGGGTGTCACTATAAAACATGCCTTTTTGGATCACCCTAATTTCCATTCTATTTTTTTTTTAAACGGACGTTTTTGGATGTCTAACAATTTAATTTATACGGAAATTCGTACTTAAAACAAAAATTAAAAATTGAATGATTCTTTTTCAAATGGTATCTGCTGTTTCAAAATCAGGAAATATGTAGAAAAAAAGTACATGAAGTCGAGGGATCGCCAACTCGATCAAGAAGGTTTTGACGTATGTTATACAGTTTCACATATGTATTTACTATTACATGAACAAACATCCATGAAAGAGAATCAAAATTTCCGCAATCGTATTTCATTTAGTTTCTCTGTGTAGGGATTCGAACCCGCCACAGCGTTTATTCTTAGCTACCAGAAATGCAGCTACAAAATCCAAGCACGCTGCCATCAGAGCCACAATGCCTCCTAAAAATCCTAGAAAAGTCCATCGGTATAGAAGAGTCGAGGATGTATAAATGGACGTAGCAATTTTTTATAACAGCAAGTGATACATGGTTTCTATGTATTATTTAACGTTGAATCAAATGCGCGCATGAATTTTAGGGTGGCTCGAACCGTTCTCGATAAAATAGCAAAAACATAAAAAAAAAACATTTAAAAAAAAAACATTTTTGATTAAAAACGTGGTGCAATTGCAGAATAGGGGCGTCACCTCTGTTTTGGGTGGAAAAAAAATTTTTTTTGACAACAAACTATTAGAATCTTTAATTGAACGATAAATGAAGCGATTTGAGGAGCAAAAAGTTTTAAATTATTGTTACTTTTGTTACTACGATGTCTCAAATATGGGTTTGGCACGATACCGGAATGATCATATTTAACTCACCGTGTAGGTGCTTTTAAACATCCTTACGGCCAGAAACACTGTAAATAATTAAAATTGAATGGTTTTTTTTTTAATAAATTAAAATTTAAAAAAACTTTTTCCTCGTCAAATCGCTTCATTTATCGTCCAATTAAAGAGTAATAGTTTTTTGCCGAAACAGAAAATTTTCCAGCCAAAACAGAGGTGACGCCCCTATTCTGCAATATAACCAAAAACGTTATACTGAGCTAGATATTTTATTTTGTATTGTCATTATACCATTCCAAACTCTGGAATCTTTTTTTGTCTAAATTGGGGTAATTTTCTATTTTTTTAGCGAAGAACAAATCTAATAAAACTTCATTATAGTTTCAGCACTAAACCGTTCACAAGATACATACATATACCCATCACTTTCTATTCCGTTGATAAGTAAATTATTTATGCTAATTATTTAATTGTACTCGAATTTCTTTAAGTTCATTGGAATTTATTTGAAACTGAAGTATCTTTGAAGTCTGCCTGAATTCCTTCGAATTTACTGAAGTTCCCTAGAATTCGCTTGAAGTCCTACGAATTCCCTTGAATTCTCATAAATTTCCTCGAATTCGCTTGAGTTTTTCTAAATTCGCTTAAATTCTCTGGAACGAGCATGATTTCTCATGAATTCTCTACAACTCGCCTCAATTCCCCTGAATTCCGTGAATTCTATTAAATTACCCTGAATTCGCGTAATTTATCATAATTATTCGCCTTCAATAAGAAGAAATAGTCGAATTATCAACGGAACAGTGAACATAGAGGGATGTCCTATGTCATGTATCTAGTAAATGCTGGAACTATAAACGTTTTTAGAATTTTTTCTCCATTAAAAAAAAACGAAGAAAATGGCCTCTATTTGAGAAAGAAAGAGTTAATATTAAGCTCAGTATAATTTTCGAAAAAAAAGCTTTTTATTCATGTTTTTTCTTCTTTTCTTATGATTATCTCGTGAACTGTTTGAGCTTTCACAAAACTAAAGTGGTCGTTGAATTCAGCGTTAAAACGCATGGAATTGATGTATTGCATTTTGCAAGAAATTTTTCTGCATCCACTTATAACACGTGTTGTAGTTTTCCAGAAAAAAGGGTTTACTCAGAAAAACTCAAAAACCTGAAATGTTAAACCCAAACCTACTTTCACTCACCCTGAAACCTATAGACAAGGGGACCAAATCTGGATCGGGTTTAAGAAACAATGTGCTTAAAAATACAGTTTAAATACAAACTTATTGTTAGTTTCTCTTGTAGAAAATGTTAGGTTGATCCTTTGGTATACAAAATGCAAATTGCCGAATTTCAACAACAATATTTGTCAGTTTCAGAACATTTTTTGTTAAAGTATGATTTAGATCCACATTTGGACGCGGGATCCAAATGCGGATCAGTCTCAGAAAAGGTTAAAACCTAGCTTAGGGGCCGTGCATTAATTACGGTAAGTCTTTTGGATGGAGGAGGGTCAACGACTTTTTTATGCTCTCTTGCATAGGGGGGGGGGGGGGTACGTGATTAAAACCATTTCTAACGTGATGTATTTTAAGGTCTGCGAATCAATAAAAAACAAAAAAATAAACATATTTTACTGCAAAAAGTTGTTTATCAGTGCAATCTAGTGCTTAATGTAGTACCTAGTACACTAAATGAAAAAAAATGACGCGTTTCTTTATTGATAATTGTAACAGTATTAATGATAATTTACCTAATAATATTAGTAGTAGTACAGAATAGTAATATTCGGTTAAAGTTGAACTACTTTCTCAAACATTTATTTTCTTAGTTGAATATTCATCATTTTACATAAAAATGCATTTTTTTGGTGAAAAATTAAGTTTTTCAACTGAAAATTTAACTATTTTGGTTGAAAATTGACTTTTTTGGTTGTTCAAAATTCATGTTTTTGATAGAAAATTAATCCTTTTGGTTGAAAATTGAAACATTTTGTTGAAGATTCAAGGATTTTTATGAAAATTCGTCTTTTTCTTGGTTAAATTCAACTGTTTTTTATTTGAAATTAAAACCTTTTTTTTAATATCAAATGTTTAGATTTTATATTAACTTCTTTGCAGAAAATTCAATTTGTTATTGAAAATTAATTTTTTTATATGAAACTTCAACTTTTCCCAAATAGAACAAAAGTTTCCCTGAACATTCCTGGAACATTTCCTGAAGATTCCTTTGGTTGAAAATGAATCTGTTTTGGTTGAGAATTCAAATATTTTGTTGAGAAATCGTGCTTTTTGGTTCAATTCAACTGTCTTTCATTCTTAATTAATAATTTTTGTGCTAGAAATATCAAATATTGCAAGTTGAAAATTCAACTACTTGGTTGAAAGTTAAAATAAATTGATAATTAATAAGAAACAGTAAGATATAATCAGACTCCCGCTCCCCAAGTCGTCTTACGTTACTTTTAGAATTTTAGATGACCCCGTAATAAATTCACGAAAAAAATTTAGTCGGCAAAATTTTTTTTTATAAATGATATCAGTGGTGATTCGATATTGGGTATAGCCCTAATGAGGATCACTGTGTGTTTCGCGCTAAAAATTCATAATAAAGATAAGTTAATACAACTTAAATCTTAATATATTACTGAATACTGAAAACTAATAAACTATTTATTAACTAAATGTAAATAAAAAATAATGTTATGCAAAACATTTGTGATGAAATTAAAATATAAAAAATCTTATATTTTCATATTTTATACATCTTTATTATCATATTATGTAATTTTATACTGATTAGCAACCAATTTTAAATAATCTTTATATTTATACTGCCTATTAAACAAATTATTTGTAAAAAGTGTCAGTAATCAAATCTTAAGTTCTTCTACTAAAAGTTGTTTTGTTTTAAAACTTTAGTCATATTTGCTTTTAAAAATAATAATTAGAATAAGTAATGATGAAAGGATTTTTTGTAAAAATGTTTGTCTCATTCTGTAAAAAAAGAGGAAATATGATTCTAAAAACAATATAAATATTGTGCGCAGTTTGAGGTTACTTCCTCATTTTGCGACTAGCGTAATTTCGTAAAAACCTTACTAAATTACTGAAACTTCATACTTTTGTGAACATTTTGTGCAAATCTCATATCTAGAAACAGTCACTTATATATTAAAGGATTTGTCACTCACCGCAATAATACCCAACTCAGGGCTTCTCATCATGGCTGATGGCCATGATGAGAAATGTCAGAGTTGACAAACAATTGGATTTCACACCATTTTTTTACACAATTTGGATTTAAATTTTCACCTTTTACTTTAACTAAAAATTCCTGATAATTCGGTTTTATAATTATATCAATTCACGGGAAAAACAATAATGGTCCGAATGTGGATCCCTGATCCAGATTAGGTACGCTAGCCCTAATATCGCTATAATCACTCGGTATTGCTAGAATCTTATATAAATTTCTCCAAGTGATAAAAAATCATATCCGAAGATGTCAGACTGATCTCCTCGTAAAAACTATTCAAACTCAAACTTTACGAGCGCACAACAGTTATCGTCATTTAATCGGTACTTTACCACCCATAAGATACCATAAAGAACTCGTCTAACGGATCAAAATTCAATAAAGCAATCACTAGAGCGATAAGATGTATTTTTCAATCCTTAATAAAATTCATCAGACATACTTTTCTATTCCGTTCTCCAATTGGCTTCAGGCTCTGTCTTAAGTGTTGGAAACACCTCCGTATTCCAATTTCGCTGGTCGATTAATGAGCGTCTTTGAGATGGAAATCAACCGTCTGAACATGCGGGTAATAATGTACGAAAGTTTCGTCTCTGTTGAAGGCGCGGGAGGCCAAACGATACGTGTATTCGACGATGATCTCGGGATCCAACGACATGTCAGGAATCTTAAGGCCCCAAGTATTTTGCTCTCACTTGGTGCTGGCCCAAGCCACAAGTAGTATCCCGTGGCGTTGTCCCTGCCAACTTCCTACGATGAGTATCTTGTGGTCGAGGATAAATTGGTATTATTTATACGCCTGTCACGTGTCTCATTGTCTCGTATTGCCCCGCTGGATGCGACGGCCCATACGTGCAAGAATAAAATAATAATAAACGTCCGTCAAGCCTTTGGAGACTGTAGTCTGCATCTACAAAATTCTTACCAATTTGCACTGACCTGTCCCTGTGGATGCTGAGATGGTTCAAAGCGAGAGGATGTAACGGGATTATTTAAGATGATTCGTCCTTGCAAAATGCAATGGCAAAATATCTCGGTCCTCGGACGCGCGCGCAATTTAAATCGCGAGAAGGACGAAGAAAAATGTTCTGAACCTCATTCGAGAAACGAGATGAGAAGCGATCCAACGAAAATTCCTGCCGGGGATTGACGTTTATCACATGAACGAGTGCTTAAATTCTTATTTAAAGTGCTAAGCGTTTTTTCAAAGGCACATTTATTTTCTTTGTGAAAGTTTTAATTATTTAGGGGAACCAGTACGAGGTGGATACCAGTAGGGGAGAGTGGGGTATGGTGCCACTGCGGGGCACGGTGACAATTACAAATAACGCCCGTATTTTTTTTATTTTTTTTTTTTTTGTACATGAAATAGCTTTCCCTGTTTAGAAAAATAGTTATTTGATGCAATTTCTTTTGTAAAATTCGCATCAGGAGAGTTTTTATGAAAAAACAGTTTTGGCGGGAACCGATGAAAAAATCTATCGCTGAAATTAAGCACTTACAGCATATTTTGAAATACTTAAAGCATGAAAAAGTTAGTTTTTATTAGTTGAAGTATTTTTTTAAACTTCTGGTATCATGATTTGTTTCTATAAACGTTTTAAATATATTAAAATAATTAAATCTTGCGCCGTCACATATGGGGCATGACGCGGCGCGCCCATGTATTTCAGCAGGAAAGTTATACTGCTTTTGCCACATACTTTACTTTGACTAATAAGAAAACATTCAATTAGCGTTGAAAATGTCTGGAGTATTTTTTTCGTTACATTACAGTTTCCAGAATTATTATATAATTCTCATTTTACAATGTTCATAATGTTCAAATAAACGGCGGTAATATAACGGTCACCGTACCCCAGGGTATGGGGTACGCTGGCTGAAATTCAACATCCATGAATTAAATGAATGTCAAATAATGACGTAATTAGAAAACGGTTTTTAGAGTAATAGCGCGGCGTATTTTCCATGATAACGTAAGCTTCACCTTAAAAAATACACACATCAAAATCACATTTCAATCATGATTCATAGAGCATTTACGTCAAAGCGCGGCACCATACCTCACTCTCCCCAACTTATTGAATAATGAGAAAAATTGACTGGACTTTAAAGAAAAAGTTCTGTAGTACTTTTTACGAGTAGCAATATTAAAAAAAAGTTTTACAATCAGCCATTTTACCACTTACTTGCCATTTTTTAATTGAAAAATGTGTTTTTGACAAGGCGCAGAAAATTTTCTCCACTGACATATCATCAGCTTTTAAGCATTTAAATAGCTTTCACTATATTCTTTCAGTGTTTTCTTCCAAACTTTCTAATGAATAATTCTCTTAATTTTCATCAAAAATATACATGTATTTTACATGTTTTTATGAGGAGTGTCATTCGCTACTAGGTGAATATAAATTAGTGACAGATTAGGCTTGAGTATCAAAGTAATTTTTTTGCTTATAGTTTGCGAGCACAAACAAGTAAGTGGTATACCAAAACATTAAAACCAAACAACTTTTAAATAAATAAGCAATTTCATGCCTTTTATTTAATCCCGTGCAGAAATTTTGCCATGGCCCCGATCAGGCCCCGACCATCCGTTTCATTCCTTATCCAGGCCAGATCCGAAAATTTCTATTTTCCCCACATGTTCATCATTTATCAATATTATGACTCCAGAAGTTTTTCTATCTACCTCGTACAGGTTTCCCTTATAGTGTTTTTTTTAAACTGCAAAACTTATTGAGAGACTAATTCAGTGACTGCAATTTTTCTCTCGCATACACTAATATGGAAATTAAAAGTAGTTTCATTTTGATTACTCGAATTCTGAGTTGTGCAGGGAATTTGTGAAAAAATCATAATTTTCACTTGGAATAGGGAATTTACCAAAAGAATAATTACAACTCTGGCTTTGAACAGTGAATTTTCTAAAAGAATTATAATTCTTAGCTGAAGTAGGATATTTCAGTAAAGAATTAGAATTTCGACTTTAAGACAGGGAATATTCTGAAAGATTATAAATATAAAAAATGTACATAAAGAATTACAATTATCCTGACATAGAATATAGAATTTCCGTGAAGAATTATAATTTTTACTTTTGGACAGGGAATTTTAGTACAGAATTATAATTTTTAGATGAGATAGGAAATTTCAGTGAAGAAATATAATTTTGACAATTGGGACAGG
Organism: Andricus curvator; assembly: GCA_932195095.1. Classification (NCBI taxonomy): domain Eukaryota; kingdom Metazoa; phylum Arthropoda; class Insecta; order Hymenoptera; family Cynipidae; genus Andricus; species Andricus curvator. Next base: position 878,236 of record CAKNYM010053125.1, on the reverse strand, counting down.
CAATTGGGAGAGACAATTTCTGCAAAGAATTGGAATTTTGTACTTTGGGACATGATTATAATTTTCGTTTTAGGTTCACTTTAGAACAAGAAATTTCGTTGAGAATTATAATTGTTACTTTAGGACAGGGAGTTCCTGTAGATAATTATAATTTAACTTGGAACAGGGAATGTTTTACATGGAACAGGAATTTTGGAAAAGAATCTTAATTGTGATTTAGAATAACGGAAGTTTAAAGATATCCCTGTGTAGGCAAAATACGTCACAATTTTAAATGTCCCGCACTACCAAATTTTGGAGAAACAGGGAATTTGAGAAACTAATTTAATTGTGACTTGGTATAAGGAATTTTTAAAAACAATTATAATTCTGAGTTTGGACGGAGTATACATAAATTAAATATAAGAAAAAAATTACCATGAAGAATTATAATTTTGACTTTGGAACAGGAAATTACGTAAAGAATTATACTTTTGTCTTGGTACAGATAATTTTTGACAGTGAAAGGGAAATTTCGGGAAATAGTTTTAATTCTGATTTATGAAAAGGGAATTTACAAAAACAATTTCTGTCCCAAGTCAGAATTTGTCAGAATTTAAAAATCTCCTTGTTCCGTAAAGAATTATAATCTAAACTAAAAATTTGGAACTGGGAATTTTTGGCATGGAATGGGAATTTAGGAAAATAAGTTTAATGCTGATTTAAAAAAAGGAAATTGAAAAAAGTTCCTGTTCAAATTCAGAATTACAATTTTTCTACGAAATTCTCTCTTCCAAATCAGGATTATAATTCTCATGCCAAAAGTTTTCTTATATGCCAAGTCAGAATTATAAATTTCTTTCTAAAATTCCCTGTTCCAAGTCAGAAATGTTTCAAATATTTAAAAATCTCTTGAAATCTTCAAAACCAGTTAAATTCTTTTGAACTTTTTTAAATTGACCGGCAGAAAACTGGGAAATAACCGGGAATTTAGGCTCAATTTCTTTATATAGAGCATAAAATGTAATGAAATTCATTCGAAACAGGTATTAACTTTCTATATCTTTTGGGAAATGCATTTATTAACAAGCTACTATTGATACTATTTGATAAAACGGCGATACCACGCTGAAAAAACCAATTCTCGTCAGATAACTGAAGTTAAGCAGCGTTGGGCGCGGTTAGTACTTGGATGGGTGACCATTCGAGAATACTGCGTGCTGTTGGCCCACCGTGGATGCGGTGAGCCCACACTTGTAGTAGTTATTTACTACAAGAAACTATCCACCTAGAAACACTACCCGAATCGGGTAGTGTCACGCCTACCCTGAAAGGGAAATGGCTTAATGGTATACTTACTTACTATTATTAAAAGAAAAAATGAGTTCTTCAGAATATTCGTAGATTTTATTATAATTAATCATACAATCAATCAAAATCAAACGATCTTAAGGCGTTACTGTTCAATATAATCTTGTTAAACGATTTTCAGGATTCAGTGTGGCTCAGATGTTAGCGTGTTCGTATTTTATACACCGATGTTAGCCCAAAATCCACGCTCTCCCGGGTTCGAATCCCAGTTCAGAGATATTAAATGGAATATAATTGCACACAACTTTGATTCTCTTCAAATCTTCCGTGGATGTTTGTCAGTATTATTAAATATATATGTGCATACACATACATGCAAAGATCGAGAGCTAGAAAGCGAATAAAATCTTTTTATTATTTTTGCGGAAACCGGGTTAAATTGGTTCGTCCCACGAAAAAATTTTCAGACGCCCTTGTTCAAAATAACTAAATTATAATATATATTTTTTAACTAATTATGAAAATTTTTTCATATATTTTGTTTATGAAAGGATTTAAGTAAAAATTATTTTTTGAAGAACAGTCGGTTTTTTACAATCTGAAATTGTACATTTCAACTATAGTTCTAATATTCCTAGAATCTTTTATATCTTAAATTTTCAAGCAGCTGCGTTAAGGATTACAAAGGAAATGAATAGGCATTTAAAGTTTAAACCCTCTTCAAAAGCAGTTCCTTATCTGTTTTTTTAAGCAGAATTCGAATTTTTCAATGCTCTCTGTTTCCCTAGTGATTACAGGCATGCAGTTATGAGATATGCCGTCTAAATTCATGTATATATCTTGTAAGGAGTTTCTTTGTCAGTTTTTATTTTCAAGACAATTTCGCTATTCGGTATCTGTTAAATACTTTTCTAATCTGCTTTAGTTTATTTAAGAACGGTATCCTGATGAAAACATAGTTTCACAATCAAATCAAATAAATTACAATAAAGTACAACTATGTTAAAATTGTCGCTTTTTTCTCAAAAATTTGTAATTATTTGTAGAATTTTGTAAAATTGTCTGAAATCTACCAAAACATTGTACATTTTAGGATATTTTATTTTCTTCAACTGTAGAATATTATGCCAAAACCCCTATAAGAAACTACATTTTTTTGGTAGAATTTATTACTTTTTTATTACTCCTTATGTATGGTAACAAATGATGATTTACAAGTTTATCACGTCTGAAATTTGAGGTTAGTTTAACGCGGCCATAATCGTACACGGTCGACTGCGAATGCGCATGCGCGCAGTACAATTATGAGCCCATAATACTCCTAGAAGTATTATGGGCGCATTATTGTACAGCGCTCATGCGCATTCACTCCTGCGGTGTAAACGGCTACTTTCAGAACTAAAAAGGCTGATAAAACGCGTAAATCATGCCTGCGTTACATAAAAGCCTTTATTATTTTGAGATACTGTCAAGAGATGAGCCTTTTTCATGGAAGACTTCTTACGTAACTGAAAAAGAAGCAATGTATCGTTATGCCCTCGGTTATGCCGAGATCGAGGGATTTGATTCTTTTCCTTTTTATTTTTTGCGTACTTTTTCGTTGTCTGGAATCGTTGACCTTGATCCGTGAAATAGGAATTCATCCTAATAAAAAGAAAAAGCGTGGAAGTGGTCTAACCAAAAGAGGCGGCCGTGGGCTAAGTGAAATGGCGCGTGCCCAGTGGATTTTACGCCAAGTTGGCCACGGTCCCTGATTCTGTCTCATTCTCCTGCTTACTGGTACCTGTATCCTTTTCCAGCATCCATGGTACTAGCAATCCTTTCTCCTACATTTCTCTCTTTTTCATTTTGCTATCCTTGTTCTCTCCATCTTTCTTTTCCTCTCTCATTGACTTCCATTCTGTTTATCTCGCTTTATGCTTGTTGGTTACTCGTTCGATCGTTATCCTTTTTCACCCTGATATAAACCTCTTGTTCTCGTTCTACAAAGGTAGACTGGTGGTGCGCAACTAGAAAGATCTCTTCCCGTATAGGAACTTCTGTAGATACACTATACCGGTGGAAATTGTCTACACGCATATTTTTTAAGCTGTTGATAAAGTTCCTTAGTTTAAAAAAATATTGATATCCATTTTTTTGCTTATAATGCCGCGAAAGTTGATCAAATTCTACTTCCAAATTTTATAATAATATATTGAAATAACTCTAGAAATAATGAATATTTTGTAAAGTTCTTGAGCTCATTTTTAAGAATTTAGAATACTTTTTTTTACTTATATACTTTTTTTAGAATACTTTTAGCATTTTCCCCCTAGATTCTACCCTAGGAACAAACTTGGTGCAAAAAAGTCGAAAAAGTTTAAAAAATTTTTAAATACTTACAAATATTTTCAAAAAATCATTATTTAATATATTTTAATAAATATGATTAATATTCAAAAATATTATTGTTTTGAATTTATGCCAGTTTTTTTCCACCAAGCTCGACCCTAGCATAGAATCTAACGAAAAAGTTCTAAAAATATTCTAACAATTAATCGAAATACAATGGAGTCTCACCTTTCATATAAGCTAAAGAACTTAAAAAAATGTTAATTATTTTCCGAGTTATTCCAGTTTTTTGAAAACATAAATATTTGACTTTTTTTGTAATATTTTTTTTATTACATTGACATTTTCCCTTCAACTTGGGCTAATAAAACGCAATATTTTATTACATTTCGTGATATAAGAGAAAAAATTAATTTTAATATTATCAAAATTAAGGCATTTTAAGCAACAGCTCGAAGTATAGGCTTTCGGATCATTGCCGTCAGTACTTGATCAGCATCTTAAGAGATTCCGAGGGATTTTATAGATTCACAAAGATTTCAAATGAATTTAATCAAATTTTTAAAAATTTCTAGAAATTCTTGACGATTTCGAGGGATTTCGTAAGCTTTCCAAATATTTATATTATTATATTTTAAAGGATTTCCAATGTTTTAAGAAAAATTTCCAAGGATTTCGAAATATTTAAACAAATTTTAAAGAATTTTTCAACAATTTCACGAAATTTCAAGGAATTTTAAGAGATTTGAAAGGGTTTCCAAAGGTTTCTCCGAATTTCTAAGGATTTCATATTAATTTACAGAGATATTATTAGATATTATTAGATTTTAAGGGATATCAAGGGATTCTTAAAGATTTTACAGGATTTTACGGCATTTCACAATATTTTAATGGATTGCAAGAGATTCCGAAGGACTTTTAAGGATTTTCAAATGTTTGAAAGAGCTTGACGAGGTTTCCAACAAAAATTATTTTTATTTTCAAAAATTTAAAACATTTTCTGAGATTCCCAAGGATTCTGAAAGATTTGAAAGCGTTTAACGAGATTTCAAGGAATCTTAAGAGATTTAAAAAAATTTTCAATAGCTTTCAATGGAGTTCCAAAGATTTAAAAAGATTATAATTGATTTCAAAAGATTGTGAAAGGTTTTCAAGGATTTCCAAAGGTTCTCGGAATTTTTAATGATTTCATATTAATTTACAAAATTTTGAGGGATTTTAAGAGATATTATTAGATTTTGAAGGATATCCAGGGATTCCTAAAGATTTTAAAGGATTTTACGGCATTTCACAATATTGTAATGGATTTCAAGAGATTCCCAATGACTTCTAAGGATTTTCAAATGTTTGAAAGATCTTTACGAGGTTTCAAACAAAAATTATTTTAATTTAAAAAAATTTAAAAATATTTTGTGAGATTCTCAAGGATTTCCAAAGGCTTCTCGGAATTTTTAAAGATTTCATATTATTCGTCGAGATTTCAAGGGATTTTAAGAGATATTATTAAATTTTAAAGGATATAAAGGCATTCCTAAAGATTTCAAGGGATTTTACGGAATTTTACCAGATTTTAAAGGATTTCAAGAGATTCCGAGGGATTTTCGAAGATTCTGAAAAATTTGAAAGAGTTTAACGAGATTTCAAGGAATGTTAAGAGATTTTTCAATGGCTTTCCAAACATTTAAAAAGATTATGACTGATTTCAAAAGATTGTGAAAGGTTTTCAAGGATTTCCAAAGGTTTTTCGGAATTTTTAATGATTTCAGAATTAACAAGATTTCGAAGAATTAAAAATTTTTAAGAGTTATCATTGGATTTTAAAGAATTTCAAGGGATTTCTAAAGATTTCAAAATATTTTACAGAATTTTACCAGATTTTAATGAATATCAGTATATTCAAAAGGACTTCCATGGATTTTGAAATATTTGAAAGAGTTTTACGGGATTTCAAAGAATTTTAAAGGATTTCAATGGTTTTCAATCGATTTCCAAACATTTAAAAGGATTTTTAGGAATTGTGAAAGATTTCCGAGTATTTGAAAAGATATCCCGCAATTTTTTAAGATTTCGGAGTATTTTACTGGATTTCCAGAGATTTTAATAGTTATTATTGAATTTAAAAGCATTACAAGGGATTAGAACGGTCTTTAAGTGATTTCAAGAGATTCCAAAGAATCAGGAAAAATCGAATTTACAATCTGGGAATCGATTTTTGAGAATCGATTCTGTTTTGAAAATTTGAGGAGATTTAAAATTTTGTGGGGAATTTAAAATGATTTCGTAGGCAGAGCTTCCGAGATATTTAAGAGAAGTTCAACGAAATTTAAAGTTTTTTAATAGATTTCAATGGATTTCAAAGCTTTTAAGAACTTTAAAAATATTTCATATTTTGTTAAGGAATTTTGAAACATATATATATGTAAGATTTGAGGGATATTATCAATTTCAAAGGATTTCAAAGCCTCTTAAAGAGTTTAGTGGATTTTAAAGAGGTTAGTGTGTTTTAAATGATTTCAAGAAATTTAAGCAGATTTCTTATTTCTAAGGGGTTTCAAAGAATTTCGTTGGATTTCAAAAAATTAAAAGTATTTTAGAAAGTTATCCCGGATTACAATCATACATGAGATTTCAAGAGATTCTAACGGATTTCTAGAGAACTTTAGAAAAAAAAGTTAATTACAGGGGCTTTCAAAAGATTCACTAAGTTTTCCAGAAATTTTTAGACGATGTTTTAGAGGCAGATTTCAAAAATAGTTAATCGTTCAATTTAATATTTAGAAAATTTCATGATACTATTTTGCTACTTTTTTCAAAATTTTTGTTACTATTGACACTATTTTGAATCAAGAGTTTTATACTACGGACATGGTTGTTATTTCAATACAAGTTTAGTAGGTATATAAAATTTTGAAAAAACTTGATAACTCAAACAATTCTTTAAATAATTCATTCGTCTAACAATAAATATAGGGTTTCATTGGTGCATAATACCTTCAATATATCTTATTACTAGCTTAAAATATTTATAGTCACTTTTTTGCAATGTAATTTAATCTGAACATTTGCTTTAAACATAATAATGTTCTGGGGGGGGGGGGGCATTACGTAACTTTCCCACATCCCACTTTCCACTTGCCTCTTTTCACCTGTAAAATTTTTTCAAAATACACGCCACATGTCATCCTTGAATTTTGAAACGTCACTAATTACAAAAAATCATGGCAGGTGAAAAGTGCAAAGTGGGAAGTGGAAAGTGGGAAATGGGAAGTTGGTATCTGGGAAAGTTGCTTAATCACCCCCTGCCTACGCCTAGCCAAAAATTGACCTGATTTGTTAAGATCAATAGAATTAGTATTTCTACAAGGCAAAAAAAAATATATAGCCCCTACCTCACATTACTCCTTTCCTCACCGAGCGAGTCAAGCCTATCCCGAAAGGGATAATAATAATATAATAAAATAAATAAAAATAAAAAAATAAAATAAAATAAGAGATAATAATAATATTTCAACTTCTACTAATTTAAACTATATTTTTCTGCCTTAATTTGATTATATTTGGGATTTATATTACAACAAACGATTATGGAAGGTATGGCTATAGGGCTTTAGGCCATTCTTCTTCTTTCAATGCAGTCAAATTCATCCCCTTGAGTGATGAGGAAAATGGTAGCTAGCAAACGTTATTGTGTTATCCAAACAAATATCACGAGCTGTGCTTCTTTGTTACAACCATCATTAATGGTTACAATTTTCTCACCCCCAGGGGGTTGTATTTTTATCAAAGCGTTTTCATAACCACACACAATAAAAAATATGATCCCATCAGCTGCGTGTTTGTTTATTCTTCTATCTCAATCTTCAAGGGGTATCATTATTTAAACAATGTAGGTCAATTAAGAAAAATTATAGATCAACAACTGTAATATTCAGATTTGAATTTTCTAAAGATTTTCTTCTCATTCAAGATTATTATAATCTTGTTACCGATATATAGTCAATTGCTATAATTTTAAATAATTAAAACTCTTATTCATTCAAATTGTTTAACCTTCAATCAAATGGGACGAATGTTTAACAAACTGGTTGAATTTTCAACAAAAGAATTAAATTTTCAACAAAATAGTTTAATTTTTACCAATAAAAGATAAATTTCCAACAAAGCAGTTGAATTTTCATAAAAAAGATAAGTTTTCAGTTAAAAAAAGAATAATTTTTATCCAAAAGGAAAACACAAATTTTCAACAAAATAGTTCAATTTTCAACCAAATAGATGATTTTTGAACTAGAATGATGTATCTTTAACAAATAAATTTACTGATATTTTAACTAAAAAGGATGATCATTTTTAATAAAAAAATTTAAATTCAACCAAAAAAGGCGTATTCTTTAAAAAAATGTAATAGTTGATGTTGCAACTAAAAAAGATGTTCATTTTATATAAAAAGGATTTTTAACGAAGAAAATCCAATTTCTACCAAAACAGATTAATTTTTTACCACAAAGCTGCATTTTTAATAAAAAAATCAAATTTCTACCAAAAAAGATGAAATTTCAAAAGAAGAAGACGAATTTTTAGCAAAAGAGTTCTGATTTTTCAGTCAAGAGAGAAAAAAATGGTCAAATAAATCGTTGAATTTTTTACAAAAAAGTTATTTTTTAGCTACTGAATTGAATTTAACTATTGAATTGAAGTTGAATTTTCTCCTGAAAAAATAGAATTTTCAACCCAAAAAGACGAAATTTCAACAGAACACTTGAATTTTTAATACAAAAAGACGAATTTTCTACAAAACAATTGAATTTTCATTCCGATAATATGAAAATTTAACAGAAAAGTTATTTTTGAACAAACCCCCTAGTTTTCAAACAAATATTCAATTTGTCAACTAAAAACGATAAATTTTGAACCAAAAATGAAATAGTTAAATTTGTTGTTCAAAAAATTGATTTTCAACCCAAAGAAAAAACAATTTTCAACGAAATGGTTCAATCTTCCTGACATTTTCTTCTACTTTAAGCCTATCATTATCTTGTTACTGGTATTTATTTAATTTTTAGTTTGAAGTAATTACGACTGATTTTCATTTGGCCTTTTATACCATATTCACATTATTTATTTATGAAAACTGTGAATTTATTTTTAGGATCTGTTGAAAAGAGTAAATGACTAGACTATGAAAAAAGCAGACAAGAAAGACTTTTTTTAAATAGATTCCGATCAATAGTTTAGGCTCTTCATAATTTAGAATAAAGCTGTTTATTTACGAGTAGAGCAGACGGAAATTTTTTATTTTTATGGAAAGATTTACCTATTTTTGTCAGCTAATGAACAAAAAAAACAATAGAAAGTGAAACAAATTAGTACTAAAGTACCAACTTTTCTTTAAATTTCTTACGAATTCAAATAGGGAATAAAGTGTTTGAAAAGTTTCTATTAATTTTGTCGTTGAAATGTTTTCAAGATCAAATTCTTTTTCCAAAAAAGTTCAAAAACAACCCTGCTATGGAAACATTTCGTTCGGAAGAAAGTACTAGAAGAATTCCAATTTAATATTGATTAAATTTATACAAGTTTTCCAAAAAGTAGTCTGTAACCGGTTGCGGATTCAACTATTTTGTTGAAAATATCTACTAGCTGCTTGGTTGAATATTAAATCACTTTGTTACAAAATCATTTTTTGTTGAAGATTCATCTTTTTAACTAAACACTGATCTCCTTGATTAAAAATTGGTTATGTTTTGGTTGAAAATTCATTTTTCTAACTGAAAATTGAACTATTTTGTTTAAAATTTATTTCTTAAAATTTCAAATTCAACTACTTGGGAAAAGTTGAAACTTAATGTTAAAATTTTTTTTTTATGCTGAAGGTTCATTTCTTTGGTTGAAAATTCAACTATTTTGTTGAAAATTCATTTTTTGATTTCATATTAAGCTTTTAATTAAAATTTTAACTTTTTCATATTTGGTTAAAATTGATCTTTTTTAGTTGACAATTTGTTGTTTTTTTTACATTAGACTAACCTGCTCGGTTTCACATTTAGTCTGTTACGGTTCAAAATTAAGTTTCATGTGGGAAGTTCATATTTTTGTTTTGATAGTTTAATTGTTTTACAGAAAATTTTATTTTGGCTTGAAAAATTTATCTGTTTGATTGAAAATTCGACTAGTTTGTTAAAAAATTCGTTTTTTGGTTGAAAATTAATTTTTGTTACTGAAAATTTAACTTTTACATTTCTGGTTTGAAATTTATCTCCTATTAGTTGAAAATTCAACTATTTGTTTAATAATTAATGTATTGTGTTGAAAATTTAATTATTTTGTTTAGAATTCAAATCTGTGTTGGAAAATTGAACTATTCTGATGAAAATTCGTTTTTCTTTTATTGAAATATCAAATATTACATTTGGATGAAAATTCAACTGTTTTTGTTTAAAGTTTAATCCTTTTTGGTCAAAAAGTAAACCATTTTGTGAAAAATTAATCTTTTTACGTTGATTATTAACTTTTTTGTTGAAAATTAATCTTTTTGGGTTTAAAAGTCAACTGTTTTCTAAAACATCTGTCATTTTAGCTAGAAAATGCAAACTGTTTGGTTGAAAATGCAACTTTTTTTGGATGAACTTGAATCTTTTTTGCCTGAAAATTTCACTATTTGGTTGAAAATTCATTTTTGTAGGTACAAAATTAAAAAATTTGGTTAAAAATTCAAATATTTTGTTTAAAAGTCATCTTTTTTGGTCGAAAATTGAATTCTTTTGTTAAACACTCGTCTGTTTTGACAGAAAATTCATCCTTTTGGATTGAAAATTCATCTTTCTTGTTGAAGTTTAATTTTTTTTGTTCGAAAATTCGACCATGGAAATTTATAACTATTTTGTTAAAAAGTAATCTCTCTTAATCGAAAATTGAACTGTTTTGTTGAACATTCGTCTATTTTGGCAGAAAATTTGTCCTTTTAGGTTGAAAATTAATCTTTTTTTATGAAAATTAAACTAGCTTCTAAAAATTTCGACCATATGGTTGAAAATTCATTCTTTTTAGGTTGAAAATTCAACAACTTGATTAAAAATTCAACTATTTTGTTGAAAATTAAACTTTTTGTTGACAAGTCATTTTTGTTGTTGAAAATTCAATTTTTTTGTTGAAAACTTGTTCCTTTGGAATTAAAATTAATCTTCTATCGTAGAAAAATCATCTTCTTTTATTGAACTTGGTTAAAAATGTTACAGGATTAAAATATTGGTCTTAGAATATTCATGGTCAGGGAAAGTGAAAAATTGTTCAGGGAAATGTCAGGGAATTTTGAAAATGAAGTTTTTCGGCTAACCTGCTTTTATGTTATAAAATTGCAATAACTGCAAGAACAAGATTCCTTAAAAAGCAAAAAATTGATTCTTCGGAAGAAAATTTCAAAGTAGGTTCTTTTTCAATTCGGATAATTGTGGTTCGTTTCCGTAAAACGATTCTAAGTAAATCTTCAGTTGTCTCTAACTCTCGATTCATTTGAATTTACAGCTGCACTCTTTGAATACAAATATCCTTTAGAACAACTATTGATAAATAATAATCTAAACACTAAATAATAAATATCTATTTCGAAATCGCTAAAAGACTCACAGTTCTAAAAAAAATAAAAACTCGACGATATAAGCTAAACTTCTCAGAAAAATATTTTCTTCATCCCGTCTAGTGTCAACCTTTATCAATTTCGAAACGCAAGACTAGATTAAAACCGACACTAGTATGAGGGTTAAACTGAAGCCGTCATACGTCAACCTGATTTGATTCCACAAGCTTTATATCACGTAACCGGAAACTGTAAGGTCTGTAAGGAGATATTGAGATTAAGCGAGAATAATAGATGATAGCGTTTTGCAGCTGATAAGAAACTCATTCCTCGAGGCTTATACTGATCGCCTTTCTCGAACTATACGAATGACACTAGCCTGCGGCCCTATGCGTCAATTGTTGACTGCGTGAATAAGGAATAGTATATTATGCACCTAGGGATAAAAAGAAAGAATTCTCTGCCATGCACTCTCCTTACAATGAGCGCACAAGCTCGTCACTTTTAGTATAAGCTTCGAGGTAACATCGCCCCGATGGCTATTATACTGCCGAGCAAATGAAACAAAGCGTATCTGCAGCAGTGTTGGGTAGTAACTTGTTACAAGTAACTAAGTTACTGAAAAGTTACGTTATTCGTGACTTTTAGGATAACTTTTTTAGTATTTTAAAAAGTAATTTGTAACGTAACTTAGTTACGATTTTTGCAGTAACTTGGAACTTTCATTTTAGTAACTTTAAAGTTACTTTGTGTTTTTGGTATATCTACAATTAAGAGAGGTTTATGTGTCAGTTATGGGTAGAAAATTATTCCCTTTTGAGTGAGGATTCAGCTATTTTGTCGAAAATTTAACTACTTGGTTGAAAATTCATGTATTTTTTTAGAAAGTTCAACTATTTGGTTGAAAAGAAACTTTTTTGATTTTTCGGTTTGAAAATAAAACTTTTTTGTACAAAATTCGTCCTTTTGGTTTGAACATTCAACAATTTACTGGGCATTTTTTTCTTTCTTGGTTTAATCAAAAAATTTCATCTTTTTTCTTGAAAATTCAACTGTTTTGGTAGAAAATGAATCTGATTTTGGTGAGGATTCAGCTATTTTGTTGAAAATTCGTCTTCTTTGGTTGAATTCAATTGCGTTTGATTTTAAATTCAAATCTTTTCTGGTTGAAATAATATCTTCTATTTTATTTTTCAATGAAAATTCATCCATTATGGTTGAAAATTCACGTACTTTGTTAAAAATTCCACTATTTTGGTACAAAGTTCAACTAGTTGGTTGAAAATTTATCTTTTCTGGTTAAAAATTTAACTACTTGGTTGAAAGTTGAACTACTTTGTTACAAATTCACTTGTTTGGTCGAAAATTCATAATTTTGGCAGAAAATTCAACTCTTTTGTTCAAAAGTGTTCTTTTTGTTTTGAGAGTTAGTTTCTTCCGGCAAAAAAATTCATCTTTTATGGTTAAAAATACAACCAAATACATTTGGTTATAAAATGTGACTGAAAAATCTCTTTTGATTGGAAATTCAAGTCTTCTAATGAAAATACATCTTTTTGGTTAAAAATTCAATTATTTTGTTAAAAAGACATCTAACTTGCTGAGAATGCAATACTTTTACTTGAAATTTCTTAAATCGTTTCAAATTGAATCATACAAACCGTATTTTGTCCCAAATTTAAAACATTTTAGGCCCTGATCCTTGAAATTGCTACCCGAATTTCAGAATGCAGTCTCAAATCTAGATAAATTTTAGTGAATCTAATTAAACCAATTTTAAGATATAATAATTAAAAGAATTCTTTTTTACAGGCATGCAAATAGTATTTTCAAATATTTTGTCAGTCGAAAAGTTACGATTTCCATATTACCGTGAAACGGGGGAATAGAATTTCTAGAATTAAATTTTTTGGAAAAAAATGAAACTTTTTGGTTGAAAATTAACTTTTTTGTTTGCTTGAATGTTAAACAATTTGGATGCAATTTTTTTCTTGAATGAAAAATCTGTATTTGTTGAAAATTGGTCTTTGGTTGTAAAATTCATCATTTTAGTTGAAAATTTATCTCTTTGGTTAAAAATTTGACGATTTTGACATGATACCTACCTGTTTATAATTTCACGAAGCGTCTGGTCGTCCCGAAATTCGGGATAAGTAGTCAAATATTTTTCATAAGCTTGGCTAGTCGTCCCGAATTTTTGGGATGACTAGTCCATTCATTTTTTTATCATTTTTAAAATTTGTGTAATTTCAATTTAAAATTCTATTTTTGATTGCGCATTTGTGAAATAGTTTGATATTTAAGGCCTTAAAACTAAAGTTGTTTATCCTTAAAAATTTTAATTCGCAAATATTCTTTTTGAAGGTTCTTAGTTTTTGAATGCCTAACCAGGAACGTTTCTAATTTTTAATGTTTAGTTTACTATGTTAGTTTTTTAACCAGATAAAACTAATTTCAAATTTACAGATCTTAGTGCTTTTTTAGAATTATTACATTTTTTACGGGCATTAAATTTGAAGTTATTGTCGTTATTGAGTTTTTGAGGTTTTAGTTTTTAAATTTCACTGTATATAAAAACAATCATTCGGTAGGTTTTGTGCAGACACTATCGTCTTCAACGACTAATAATTTTTTAAATATCAATTTAAAAAATGTATTCCTCAAAATGAAAAGGAATTAAAAACCCTGTAAATCTTAAAAATCGTATTAAAATTTCTTTAATCTTATGAAATTATTTTTGATACCCCTTGAAATATTAAAAAATCGCTTCAAATCTTTACAATCCGTTGAAATACAATAAAATATCTTGAAAAACCCGTGAAAATCCATGAAATCTGATATTTCGTGAAATCGTGGAAAATTTATTGAAATACCTTGAAAGGTTTTAAAATCGTTGAAATCCTCGGAAATCTTATTGTATGTATGTATGTATACCATTAAGCCATTTCCCTTTCAGGGTAGGCGTGACACTACCCGATTCGGGTAGTGTTTCTAGGTGGATAGTTTTCTTGTAGTTATAAATAACTACAAATTTGGGCTCACCACACCCATAATATGTCAACAACACACAGTATTCTCGAATGGTCACCCATCCAAGTACTAACCATTATTATTATTAAGTCCATTAAAATCCTTTAACAATCCCTTGAAATCTTTTTAAATCTCATAAAACATTATAGGTCCTATAAAGTCTTTCCAAATCTTCCGAAATTCTTTAAAACACATAACATCTTTTTGAATTCCTTAAAATCAATAAAATCCCCTAGAATTACTGATATCCTCGAAAATCGGATAAAGTCCCTTTAAACTCATTTGAAATATTTGTAATTTTTGGAAATACTCTGAAATCCCTTGGAATCTTTTGCAATATCCTCAAATTTTATAAATCCTATGAAATCCTCTCAAATCTTTCGAAATTCAAGGAAATCCTTTAAAACCGCATATTAACCGAAATGTTTGAAATTATCTTCAACCATTTGAAATCCTACGAAATCTCTTTATTCTTGTGAAACTCTGCAATTTATAGAACTATCGTAAAATGTTTATAATTTTTTATGCATGTATATATTGAAATCCGTTAAAAATCACTTAAAATCATATCATAAAAATCCTTTGAAAACTTCAAAATTCTCTGAAGTCCTCCTCTGAAATTCTTTGCAATCCCATAAATTTTACTTTAATCTCAAAAAAGCCCTTGAAAGGCCCTTTGTATATACTTGTACACTTGTACAGTATACGCCAGGCCTGTCCGGCGAGGAGAAATTTACTCAAAATCCAGATAGTGTATTTCCACCACCACTTCTCTCTGCTCACATAAAAGAGTTTGGGTGGTGGTTACTCTCGTGAAGTAGAGTGGGAAGTGGAGAGTGGAGGTGGAAAACTCACAATTGCGATTTGAGTCGTTTTAACGAAAATTCCTCGAATTTTCTGCTCGCTGGACAGGCCTGGCATACGCCATTGAACACAATAAACTCCCGTTTGCACAGCCTGTTCGAGGCACACGCCTCTGTCTTTCTTTCTCCTGATTCTCTTTTCATCTGACTTTCCTTCTCTCTCAGTCTCTCTCTGTCTCTCTTCACAGCCGGCATAAAGTATCTTGGAGAGTTTCTGCAGCACACGTCGTCACATTGGCGAATAAAGAGGGTTAGGTCCGAGGTGTGAACGAAGAACCACAAGTGCCCGGAAGGGTACTCCCCCGGTAACACAATCCCTTCGAACGAGTTTTACAGTGTTATAATACGCTTTTCCTCACACCAAGCCCCGTGGATCCATACAGCAATGACCGGTTTAATCCTTAATCAACTAGGGACCCTCTTTCGCAAATCAGTGGCGCCGATCTTCACTGGAACGATCTATTAAAAGATTATTAATACAATTCTGCATTGGTATTATATTGATCATTAATAAGCGCTTTGAGACGTGACACTTCCCACAGAAAGTTCGACCATTGCTACTGGCAATTTGACTTAAAATGAGACACTACCGTGCTCAATATTCGATCAGTATGAACTCGTTTCAGGGCAGGCTATACAGCCAAAAAAAAACCCCTCTTAAATAGGGAATATAGGATGATTTCACACTGTAATAGGGGAATAAATTCTTTTAAATAAAATTATTTTATAGGTACCACATTAAATTCCTAAAATTTCAATTCGAAATATATTGCAGTTTCAAAAAAATTGTTGAATTTTCAACCCAAAGATGAATTTTTAAGTTAAAAAGCTTCATGGTTTAGAAAATAGTTGACTTCTTTTCAAAAAGTTGAATTTCAACCTGAAAAAGTAAATTTTCAACGAAAAATATACATTGTTCAACAAAGAAAGATAAATTTTCAACCAAACAGTTGCATTTACAACCAACTAGTTAAACTTTCAACAAAAAAGTTCATTTTCACCTAAGAAGGATGAATTTACAACCAAGAAGGATGACTTTTCAACCATAAAAGATAAACCTTGAAACCAAAAGGAAAAATTTTCATCGAAACAGACCAAAAAAGATAAATTGTTAACAAATTAATTGAATTTTGAACCAAATATTTGAATATTCAATCTGCAAACATGAATTTT
>CAKNYM010053125.1:839953-861969 GCA_932195095.1 Andricus curvator | reverse complement strand
CAACTCAAAAAGGTGGATTTCAAACAAAGAAGATCATTTTCAACCAAAAAAGATGAATTTCTAACAAATTAATTAAATTTTGAACCAAATATTTGAATTTCCAATCTGCAAAGACGAATTTTCAGAAAAAGAAGAAAGTTGAATTATCAACCTAAAAACGTGGATTTCAAACAGTGAATATCATTTTCAAACAAGAAAGATGAATTTTTAGCAAATTAATTAAATTTTGAACCAATTATTTGAATTTTCAATCTGCAAAGACGATTTTTCAGAAAACTGATCAAATTTTCAAACAAAAAAGAATAAAATTCAAACCAAAACGGTTGCATTTTCAACCAAATAGTTGAATTTCAAGCCAAAAAGAGGGATTTTTTAGAAAAAAGTTGAATTATCAACCTAAAAAGGTGAATTTCAAACACAAAATATCATTGTAAACCAAAAAAAGTGAATTTTCAACCAAATAGTTGAATTTAAAAAATAATTAATTTTAGACCTAAGATTTTGATGTAAAACCAAATAGTTGCACTTTCAAGCAAAAGAGACCAATTTTCAACAAAATAGTTTAATTTTTAACCAAATAGTTGAATTTTCTACCAAATGGTCAAGTTTCCAACCAAAAAAGTTAATCTTCAACCAAAAACAGTTGCATTTTAACTAAAGTTGCATCTGCAAGCCAAAAAGACGAATTTTTGAGAAGACAGTTGGATTTTCAACCAAAAAAGATTAATTTTTAACCAAAAACTTTCCTACCAAAAAAGATGAATTTTCAATCCAAAAGGATGACTTTTCTTTCAAAAAATATGAATGTTAAATAAAACAGTTAACTAAAAAAGATGAATTTTCAACAAAACATATGAATTTTCAAATAAAAAAGATAAATCTTCAACCAAACATTAAATAGATAAATTTTTAGTTAAAAAATATTAATTTTCAACCAAGGAGATAAATTTTCAACTAAAATGATTAATCTTTAAAAAATCAATTTTTAACAAAGAGCTTTAACTTTCAACCAAGCAGATTGAAGTCTCAGCAAAAATGTAATCGTTATTTCAACCAAAACAGATTTTAATTTTAAATCAAAAACAGTTGAATTCGACAAAGAAGCTGACTTCTTTACGAAATATGTAATGGCTCATAGTTCAACCTAAAAAATTCTAATTTTAAATAAAGAATAGTTGAATTCAATAAAAAAAGATGAGTTTTCAACAAAATAGTTGAATCCTCAACCAAAAAAGATTAATTTTTAACCAAACAGTTGCTTTTTTGACCAAAAAAATTAGACAAAAAAAATTGGATTTTTAAACCAAGAAGACGAATTTTCAACAAAAGGGTTGAAGTTTCAACCAAGAAAGATTTTTCAGTCAAGACAGAAAAATATGTCAACTAAGTTCTTCTTTATTCATATAAAAAGATAAATTTTCTACAAAGCGGTTGAATTTTCTACAAAGAAGATAATTTTGGACTAAATGGTTGAATTTTCAACCCAAGAAGACGAATTGTTAAGAGAACAGTTGAATTTTTATGCCAAAAAGACGAAATTAATACAAATCAGTTGAATTTTCACCATGCGAATATAAATGTTCAACAAAAAGTTCATTTTCAACAAAATAGTTCAATCTTCTGCTAATAAAATAAATTTTTAACAAAGTAGTTCAAATTTCAACAAAGAAGTTTAATTTCCGACCAAAAAAAGATGACTTTTTAAGAAAATAGTATAATTTACAACAAAATATTTAAATTTCAAAATTAATAATAGAATTTGTATCCAAAAGTAGATGGATTTTCTTATTAGGTTCTATTGATTCAGCTTGCCTTTAAGCGAAGAAACCCAAGAAAAGGGGAAGCGTCTTGGAAACTGGGGAAAAAAGAGGAATTATTTGAAAAAGAGGAAAAGAGGGGTTAGGGGGAAGCGTGTGAAGTCTGCTTCAAGTGTTTCTTGATATCCCCATTTTCCTACTCATTGTTTATTGTTATTGACTTGTAAGGCTGGTCTATTTAAGTCACGTAGCACTGCCGTTATAACCTATTGTACTATGCCTTTTTATTTTAAAACCCCGGTGAAACAGAAGTCTATACACTGGTCAGACGACTCCACTTCACTGGGTATGGGCCTGTGAAAATTTTTCTTTTACTAAGGTATCACTGTATGAATTTAAACACAACCAGTGATACCCCGTGGCTGCATCCGACTTTTTCACAACTACTTGTATTTACCTGGACGTTTGGCCAGGGGAGAAGAAACCTGCAGAAAACCAACTTCCGAGTTCAGCCAGTTTTTCAAAAGAATGCATACAATCATCCTCAGCGTCAAACCTCCCGCTCGACATTAGTTGAAACGCAGCGAATACACAACCCGGTCGTACGTCGCGTCACAGTTGGTCACCCATCCGAGTGTTATCCGCGCTCGAAATGGGTTGACATCAGATGTCAACCCATTTCGACTTGACTCTTCCCGAGATGAGATTCACCTCGCAGTTAATGCCGTCGGTCTGATCAGTCCTTACTTCCTCTTCCCTTTCCCATAGATATTTTATCTCCTTTTCCAACCACTCTTTATCTGCAGATAAGGAGCTCTCTCAAGACCCTCAAGTCAATGCTTCGTGATCTTCAAGTACTTTTTCCTTGGCCATACGTGCACTTCTTGCTGAACGGGATTGTCTGAGTCTTCAGAGTTCAGATCGTGAACTGGTTCACAGCAGGGTACTAAAAGCTATTTAAAAATTCTAGTTTAGGTCGGAACTAAAGATGAAGTCTGAACTGATCTGAACTTATCATTGATCACTTTCCGATAAGCACAAGAGAAAAAAATCCTTGAACCCTCTATTGACTCTGTTCTCTACTAAAGGTAGCATTATTTGAATAGAATAGTACGAATCGATAAATTACAATTTCATCTTCTGAACATTTCAGTTCCTATCACTCTAGAGTTTCTCTAACTGGTTCTCGCTGTTGGTGACAATAGACATCATCAGTAGCTACAATTCAATTATTCTAGTCCAGTGAACAGGAATCTAACTTCTGCGATTACATAAGTTACATGGGCGAAATCTAAATGCTGAGAACTATTAATAGACATTAGGCACTTATCTATTATCACTCTTTTTCCATTCTGTGATATTAACATTATTCCAATAGAAAGTATACCTATTGTCACAATACCTCCACTATAATAATACACATTAAAATTCCCTTCACAATGTGAGTATGTAATACGTACTGTAATTATAATAATAACATGAACATTTTCTAACATTCAATTGGCACGAATAGGAGGACTGGAAAAATTGCTATATTTGTACCGAAATTATGGTACAATTAGCCGCATTTTCTCGTTATGTGTTGATATTCCCTTGAAAAAATTAATTTTCAACTAAAAAGAACAAAGAATTTTCCACAAAGCAGTTCAATTTTCAACTTTTGATATTTCAACCCAAAAAAGATTATAATTTCATTCAAAGATAGTGTAATTCAACCAAAGAAGACTAATTTTCAACAAAATAGTTGTATCTTCAATCCAATATTCGAATTTTTAACCAAAAAAGATCAGTTTTCAATCAGAAATGGAATAGTTCAATTTTCAGTTTAAAAAAATAATGAAAAAAGCGAATTTTCAGTTCATTTTGAATGACGTAATAAATAACTTTCACTAATTAAATCAGTTTTAATGATAATCAGTTCCTCACAGCCATAGCCATAGGATATTCCTTGATTTAATCCTATTTATATCCCAAAGATATCCCTGGGATAACCCGTCGGGATATCCTGCAAGACGTAAATTTTGATAGCCCAGAGATATCCCCAGGATATCTCAGGAACGTTTGATAGATGGATTATCCCTGGGATATTCCCGGGAGGACCCGGGATCTAATTGGGATCGAATGGGATATCCTACTGCTTCACTGTGTTATTCAGTAATTTATAGTTAATTTTAACCATTTATTAAAACGTAAAAATTTGATGAAGAATT
The DNA here is from genome assembly GCA_932195095.1 of Andricus curvator. Taxonomy (NCBI): domain Eukaryota; kingdom Metazoa; phylum Arthropoda; class Insecta; order Hymenoptera; family Cynipidae; genus Andricus; species Andricus curvator. Next base: position 858,002 of record CAKNYM010053125.1, on the reverse strand, counting down.
TTATTTTCGAAATTATTATTTTTATTTATTATACCATTAGGCCAAATCCAAGTTTTAAATCAATCTAGAAGAGGCGAAGAGTTTCACAAAGTCATCATACGTCACAGTTCACACAAGAATACGCTAACCAACTAATAATTCCATAATGAGATCCATACTCTTTAGTTCTTTACTCTAATCACATCCAGTAGCAAAGCTCTCCACGAGGGCCCATTAGTATCCAAGATCGTTCATTTCAGGCATCTATTACTTCGCTGACACTCTTCATCACACATTTCTTGTGAACTATTTTTCTCCTCACTTTCCTGTCGTTGCATACAACTTTAGCTTCCTTTACATCCATACTTTTGTTTCTATGAGCGCATTAAGTGTACTCCTATCCTTTTCTTGGTACGTCTATAGGTTTCGCTACCTTAAAGCACAATAGCACATCGGTTGCAGGTATTGAGTTATATACTGCAATTTTAGTTTTGTTTGTCATAATTTTAGATTATACCCCTAGATATCTCCATCTATCTTTCCATCATTAGTAAATAAACTTCCAAGATAAACGCAATTATTAACTTGCTCTATCCTCTCTTCGTGTAAAGTAATGTTGCATACAGTTTTCTCATCCGTTCTTTTATTATTATTATTATTATTATAGATTAGCAGTTCGAACTCGAAAGTTCATTGCCTCATCTACCCGAGACCGCCACACATCTCTATCTTGTGCATTCTCCATCCAGTTTAAGTAATCATGTCCTAGTTCTTTTAGATCATCCCTTACATTTTTCTCCCATCTGTTTCTCGGTCTGCCTAGGGGTCTCTTACCAGTCGGTCTCCCTCTTAAAACTTGCGCCACTGTTCTTTCATTGCCCATTCTTGCTACATGCCCCGCCCATCTTAATTTACGCGCTTTCATTACTCTATTAATATTTGCTGACCCGTAGAGAGCGTGCAGCTCATTATTATGCAGTTTTCTCCACTCGCCGGTCTCTTCGTCCCTTTTTGGACCATAGATTTTTCTAAGTACTTTATTCTCGAAAACTCTAAACCTATTCTCTTCTCCTTTCGTCAGCGCCCACGTTTCACACCCGTACATGACGACCGGCATTATTATCGTTTTGTAAATTCTTACTTTGATGTTTCTAGATAGCGATCGCGATTTTAGTAGCGTGTTTGCTGCATAATAGCACCTATTGCCAGCGTGTAGCCGCGCATTGATTTCCGTTTTAATCTTATTTTCGCTAGTTATAATAGACCCGAGGTATTTAAACTCGTTAACCCTTTCGAATTTCATATTTCCGGCCATTAGATCCCCGTCTTGATTACTTTGTCCGGACCTGACGACGGTCATATATTTTGTCCGTTCTTTTAAACACAATAATTCTTGCTTTATTTACATTAATCTAAAGACCCATGATCTTCATGCTAGTCTACTCAACATTCTTTGTAAGTAATGGGCTGATTTTGCCATTACACAGTCTTATCATCAGACGATAACATTCGCAGATTCTACGAACGCTAATCCACGTACTTTGACAGTCCCGAGATCGGTACCTTCTTCGCCTAATAGAGCCATTCTTAGACAAAAATAATGAATTGCCAAGAGGACATAACGCATCCTTGTCTAATACCCTACCTAATATCACACCATTCACTCAGTTGTCCATTTACCTTTACACTCGCTTTACTACCTGCATATATTTCTTTTATTACTTTTGGAAGCCAACCATTGACTTTTTCCAGATCAATAAATCCACAGAAAACTTTCTTGTTTGCTTTCAGACTTTTTCTGTGATCTTTCTCAAGCTAAATGTCTGATCCGCACATGATCTTCCTGGCATAAACCCGCATTGTACTTCCTAGATCTTTTCTTATGTTATGTCAATGACCTTACGAATAAATATGTTTGAAAATATTCTGCCTACGGTAGAGAGTTTAGATTTTTTATTTTATTCTGCTTAGTGAGCTGATAGCTCTATCTCTATATTTATAGCAGTTACCTTTATCTGACTGAAAATCAGTCATTTTAAGTGACTATTTAAGACAGCAACATTGACTGATTCATCTGCTAAAATCACTAATTTTCTAGTCAAAGCATACATGATTCATTCAATCAGTCAAACTTTAACTGATTTAAATTTAGAGTGTAAGCCTGAAGAAACATATTTCACCTCAACAAATATACTTTGTTTAGTAAATTATAATTGGTAGACGCATCAATTTCGCTTGTTTGTAACAACTCGAAAAATGTCGACTCATAATAAGGTACATGGTACTGAGAAGTTTGCTAAACATTTCATTTCGTCGCCTCCAGTGAGGAGAGGGTCAACGCACCGACGCGACGCGACGAACACCACCCTACATCGTTCGACCTGACACGAAGTTCGATTCCCTGACCCACGCGAGCGAGCAAGAATCGAGATTCAACTCTCAAGATTCAATATTCGATTTACGTTTACATATCCGAATACTCGAGGCACGCCTTCGCACCAACTGTTCGCAAGTCATCCCATCTCAGAGGATCTCAAATTGTACAAAAGGATCCTGCAAAGCTGGCATAATCGGGATGGAGAATTGTAGATACATATTTGGTTAGGCAACAATAGATAACATTTCAGTCCTAACGAGGTGGTTCTTAAAAAAACAAATCTTTTTTGTGTGGCCTCATTTTTTCCTCTACGAAAAAGGATAGATTCTCTCAAGTGGAGTTCAGATCACACATATGGGTACTTTTGGCTTCTCTGTATTTCAGGGATATGAATAGCGCAGAAAGCCTCATTTCACGGAGAAAAATGGATGGTCAAAGTTAGAGGGTCAAAATTTAGAGAGCCAGTCCATTCTTCTAGATGGTCTAAAGAGCCTTTCAGAATTTTTTGGACATAGTCAGAGAGACTCTTATTTTATGGCTAGTCTGAGTGTTGTAATAAGGTCAGTCTCACTATCAGGGATAATCAAAGTATCCTTTCGGCATGGTCAATACGATCATCTTGTTTTCACTCATTTCGACCATCCACGGAAGAGTAAATGACCCATCGCGGATGGCTAACCTGATTAGTTACCGTTGGCGTGTTTTTTTTTAAATGAATAAATGTGTAAGTCAAATGTCCACAACAAATAATAAATTTAAAGTGCATAAGAATATTAGAAATTATTGTAAATTCATATTTAAGGTGAAAAATATATTCCTTCCTTTAAAATTTAAAATCTATCATTTATTTTGAAGGAAAAAATCTAATAGATAATTTGAATTTTACCTTACAAGTCCTTTTTGTGAGCAAAGTATTATTTTTAATAACTTTACTCTTATAACTTGCTGTTTAAAATTGCTTTTCACATTTGATCATTTCAAATAAGCGCGCCAACCCCAACCAATCCAGTTGTCGACGCGGTGGATGCAGTGTGAATGGAAACGAGAGTTGGGAGCACCATGGTTCAGAGCAATTACGGAGTGAGTGAATGTCATTGAGCCGTTCAGCGTCACATTTGCTGTTTATTGAACTTAAACATATTTTTAACAAGTTTAAACTGCTTTTTGATATTTCTAATATGCGTGGAGAGTGAAGTGCATAAGAGACAATATGATTGGAAGTGAATTAAGTTTATTTTTTTGAATTTTAAACGTCAAATTTGATGCTTCCAAGGGATTTAGGATAAAGGCGTAACTGGACGTTCAGCTATCAATTTGTTGTCATTGTGTAGTTTCAAACTGAAAAAATGCAAAAAATTTCAGGATGCAGGAAGTAACTATATTCGTTTCTGAATTCACTTCAGTGTTTGATATCTTACAATTCAGTGTCACACCGTGCCGTGTCCTTAGCCTTTCGTGCTCCAAAAATATATTGTGAATGTGCACTGTTTTTGCATATCAAATTATGTCTCATACACCTCACTCTCCACAAAGAATAAAAAATGCTTTCAGAATTCATGTATTTCATATAAATTTTCAGGTTTTATAGGTTCCACTCAATTTTATAATTTCCTGTCTCTTATAAGAGAGAGACTGGAATGAGTAGGAAAAGGACAACAAATATAGAAAATGTAGGATCATCAAATTGACCCCCTGAGATGGCCAAGTCGACTGTGCGAGGAGTTCAAGTCGACTATCTGATATGACCAAATCGACCTTCTATGATGAGCGATTGGACCCTTTATAATGATCAATTCCGCCATTTCTCATGATCGGTTAGACTTTCTATGACGCTTGAGTCGACCGTCCTAGATGACAAAGTCGACACTGTGAGATGATCGATTTGAACCTCTTGTTTTAACCTTCTAGAGATAGTCGCTTTAGCCATCTTCAAGGGCTGTCCTATAGTTGACCCTGCAATATAGTCTGTCTGCACATCTGCATGGCTAAAATGACCTTCCATTTTTCTCCGTGTTCCTTCGGAAGTAAAAATGTAATAAATACAGCTAAAATTGCAATATATAATTCTGTACTGGTACCCACTGTGCTGTATGGTAGCGGGGCCTGAAAAGACCAAGAAAAGTATTAGAGTAAAGTTAACAAGGTTGGCATGCGAGTCCTGCGGAATATATGAGGTAAAACGCTAATGGAGAAAGTCAGTAATGAGAGGATTCTCCAAGAATATGGTGTCATGTTGAGAGAATGAAGGGAGAACGATTGACAAAAACAAGTGTGTTTAGGTAAAGCGAATGGTAGCGTACAGAGGCATGCCGAGAAAAGAATGTGGGAAATGTGTGAATGAGACTCTACACTCTACAGTCTACAGTCTACACCGAGGTCTACACTCTCTACAGCGACATGATATGAAGGATGTAAAGGAAGCTAAAATTGTATGCCATGACAGGGAAGTGCGGAAAAAATAGTTTATAAGAAATGTGTAATGAAGTGTGTCAGCCCTCGTGGAGAGCTTTGCTTAATGGATGTGAATGGAATAAAGATTGTGGATCTTACGATGGGATTATCAGTCAGTTTGCGTGTTTTTGTGTGATCTATGACGTATGATGACTTTGCGAAGCTGTTCGCCTGGGGTGATTCTTAAAGAGATTGATCAGCTACTTATGTCGGAGCTGTGTTGCGGAACGAACGTTTTGCTTAAATAAGCAAAAGGGAAATTGTAGATTGATCTAAAATTTATACCTCCTCCTACACTTCTCTTTCTCACTCATCCCATATGAATTCCTTAATCCTCGCGGTAGTACATCAAAGCTAGCACAGAAAGAGGTTACGCTTAACCCGGAAAGGTTTTGGCTTATTGGTACAATAGTAATAATATTATCTTATTCTGGTTCCTTACCGTGTGACAGATGTGGAAAGTACATTTCTGACTGTGACTACTTTCCGCACTTGTTACACAATATACTATTATAAATTTAATTTCCCTCGATAATAATGCTAATACCATATGAAAAATTACTATGAATCGATTTGATACTAGTAAATAGACGGCGATAAATATGATCAGAATCAGAAATCTGCGAGGGAAATATTTTCATTTGAGCAATAAGTTGAAGGAAGATTGCTGGTTTGGCGAAAATCAAGCTCTGTCTTGGGATTAACGTCTATCCCAGAGACGTTCAAGGGATTGAAGGAAGCGCGATATCGGCCAGAATCGGTATATAATAGCAGTGTCAAATCGCTTGCTATTCCACCCGCGCACATCCCAAGACTGTGAATCCCCGATTCTCCACCGCAGACGTGGTTTCGGACACAAATCAACCGGTCCTTCCTTTCCCGCCCGCCTGCCTTTTTTTCCACGCACCTCGCGACCCTCGTCTCTTTCCTCACTTGAAATAAGATATTCTCGACGGAGAATTTTCGGCGCGCGAAGAATGGTAGATCATTCACTATTATTTTCATTCTCCCTCTTGAAAGTTCTGGGTCCCAGTCCTCCGTTTGAGAACTACTGACTATCAGAATGTTAAAATCTAACCAGCAAAACCGCGGAATGTGAAAAGACGATAAATACTTCTACTTCCTTTTTATTTCAAATTTTTAACATTCATACATTTGCATACAGGTTTGGAAGCGTCCACGTAATACATGACACTATTTTCAGTGATTTTTGACTCACCCCTCCTTCTTGTGTCAATTTGTAACATTTCGATGAACCATCCCTCAAAATGTCATGTGACACTGAAGATGACTACCCCCACTCCTATTTTTAAATACAAAATATATGTAAATCTAATTTTATGTAACGCTCACTTCAAAAATGAATAATGAGTTAAAACTATTTGATATTAGTATGATAATACTTTTAATTAAATTCTTCAGACATTTTTTTTTATTTGAGAATATTGAAATAATGTAAAGATTAACTTAACGGATCAGGGCCTATACATATACTATTTTTCCCTTTTATGAAGAATTCTTATTTTTTCCCTGTCTTCAAGAAACTTCCCCTTTTTCTCTTTTTTTCGCTTTAATTTGAACTGAATTAATAGAAATAAATAAGAAAATTTAACTATTCTTGGTTAAAAGTTTTTTTTAATTGAAAAGTCTACCATTATATTTTTGGTTTGTAATTCATCTGATTTGGTTAAAAAAGCTACTATTGGGTTGAAAATTTTATTATTTCGTAGAACAGACATGCCCAACTCGGGGAAATTCCCTGCGAGAACACATGTTCCGCGTCCCTACGCGACTACCACGCGCATGCGTCTACCACATCTCTCGCTCTCTAGGAGAAAGAGTAGGGACGCGGAACATGTGTTCTCTCAGGGAATTTCCCCGAGTTGGGCATGCCTGTCGTAGAAAATGCAACCAATTGGGTACAAAGTCATATTTTTTGGTCAAAAATCCAACTACTTGTTTGAAAGTTGAAGTACTTTAGTAAAAATTTCATTTTTTTTTTTTATTGAATATTCATTATTCATCTCTTTGGTTGAAATTTTAAATATTAGTTTTCCGTTTTATTTTATTGAAAATTTCGTTACATTTTTGGCTGAAAATTAATTATTTTAAATTAAAATTTATCTATTCCATTTTTTGGTTGAAAATTCATTTTTTTTATTTGAAAATTCAACTATTTGGTTGAAAATTCATGTATTTTTTAGATAATTCATCCTTTTTATAGAAAATTAATCTTTTAGTTTGAAAAATAAACTTTTTACCTGAAAATTCCACCCTTTGGTTGAATGCTAAACTCTGTTCTTGAAAATTCATTTTTTTTTAATTCATAATTTTAGTTGAAAACTCACCTCTTTGGCTGAAAATTTAACTATTTTGCTAAAAATTCGTTTTTTTGTTTGTTTGTGAATTAATTTTCTTCACTGAAAATTTAACTATTTCATTTTTGATTGAAAATTAATATTTTCTGCTGGAGATTTCAACAATTTTGTAGAAAATTTAACTATTTTGTTGAAAATGAACTTTTTTGTTGAAAATATATATTTTTGGTTTAAAATTTAACTACTTTGGTATCAAAGTAAACTATTTGGTTTAAAGCTTAAACTATTTATTTGAAAATATAACTATTTTGTTGTAAATTCGTTTTTTTTTTTATTAAAAAATAATTTGTTACCTGAAAATGTAGCTATTCCATTCTTGGTTGAAAATGATTCCTTTATAAATTGCAAATTCAACTATTTGGTATAAAATGCGTGTATTTTAATGAGAACTCATCTCCTTGGGTAGAAAATTAATTTTGTTTTTTGAAAATTAATCTTGTTTTTTGAAAATTAATCTTGTTTTTCGAAAATTCATCTTTTTTGTTGAAAATTCTTCTTCTCCGGTTTGAAAGTCAAATGTTTTCAAAAACATTTGTATTTTTAATTGCAAATTCAACTATTTGATAGAAAATGCATGTATTTTAATGAAAATTCATCTCCTCCATATCTTGTTTTTTGAAAATTCATCATTGTTGTTGAAAATTCTTCTTCTCCGGTTTGAAAGACAAATGTTTTCTAAAACATTTGTGTTTTTAATTGCAAATTTAACTATTTGGTTGAAAATTGAACAAACTACAGCACTTTAAACTTTAAAGATAATCAAAATTTTTAGTTATAACAGTTCTAGTTAGAGCCCCCCCCCCCTTTCGATGAAGTCAAAATTTAATGAAATACAGCACTTTGAATAAAGCCACAATTTTGTTATTGAAAATTTTGAGTGTCATAAGTGTTCTGCTCTGAGTTCTGGTAGCCCCCCCCCCCCCAGTGTTTTACAAAAAATTTTCAAACACTTTTCTATCAAATCAAAATTCAAAGAACTACAACCACGTCAAAGATAACCAAAAAAATTTTTTTAATTTTGAATTATAAGAGTTCTGATCAGACTTCTGGTAACTCCGCAATTGTTCTACCAAAAAGTCTTATAATACTTTCTATCAAACAAAATTCAAAGAACTATAACTCTTTGAAGATAACCGAAGTTATTCGAATTGTAACATTTGGAGAGTTCTGTAGTTCGATGAATTTTAACTTGATTGAAAACTGTTATGAGGCTTTCTTGTATATCGCATCTGGGGGGATCAGAACTCTGATTAAAACTCATGGAACATTTAATACGAAATTCTTCAACATTTTTCCATTTTCAAAAATTATATTTTTATAGAACTCTATAACTTTTTTGAAAGTAATCGATCATGGAGAAAAATCGAGGAAAAAATTAATTTTTTTTAAAGTGGGGGGCCGGTTTTTTTTAGAAACGTTTTTTTGATAAAATTGGCCGGAATTATTTCTCAAAAACATGAGGATGTCTAGATCTAAACTGAAAACTCTAAAAAAAAGTCCACTTTACGAAATCTAAGGGGAGGGTGAAGTTAGCCCCCCATTTTCGAGAAGTGAGTTTTTGACGCTTTGAAGTTTGAACGCCAAAACTATTACTCAAACCCATCAAGAATTCTAGGATCTTTTCAAGAGGTACTTAGAACTCTAAAGAAATTGTTGAGTTTTTAACAGTGAGGGTGCAACTATACAGTGAATTCAAACTGCCCGATTCCATTTGAAAACGGTAAATAATAATTTTTTTTTAAATTTCAAACCGCGATTGTTGCGTTATTCCCAATTCTTATCTAGAGGGGAATCGCAACTTCGGCCATATAATTTATATATGTATTATGTATCTACAGTGAATACCTTCTTTCAAAATTGATGTTGTTTGCATTTTTTTTAAACTGTACAAAACTCATAATTCAAAAATGCATACTACATTCCAATCTGCAGAAAAGACTATAAATAGTTCAAGTAGATTAGTAGAAGATTCCATGAAAACTCTCTTGATGATTTATGAGTTTATGAGCAGTAACTGTAACCCCCCGGAAAGTTTCCTTCCTATTCTGTACTTCCTAGGTCATAAATTCTTCCTGTTTTTAAAAGCAAGATCAAAGTATCAAAGACCACATTTTTTTGAAAGAGGTGAAATAATGGTAGCCGGTATGAGCACCGCTGCAGTATCGGTCATCATAAGTCACTCAGCGTGGCGTACGCCGTACACAGTGTACACGGGCCCGGGTTGTGGGACTTACGGACCCACTGCTGCTGTCGCTTTTTTCTCCTTATTTTAGCCTCCCACCCCTATTTTCTCTATCTCTCTCTTTGCAGTCCCACTTTCCTCTTTGTCGTTTTTCTCTTTTTCTTCACCAGCAGCCAGCTCTCCTCCCGAACCTCTCGGGACACTCCCAAGCTATTCGGGCCGTCGTGTCGTACCCCACTGAGCAAACTAAATGAATCCTCTTCTGTACGGTTCACCATCCTTCCTCTTATCCTTCCCTTCCATCGGATTCAAATCTAAATGAGAAGAGAAGAGACAACGACTAGAAGTGACTGATAATTGATTACCCAATTCCTATTCCCAGTTTATTATTATTATTATTACCCTGATCATCGAGATATGCTTTTTTTGATATCTCGATTACTCCCCTGGCCCTCTTGAAAACTGAAATTCACTTTGAACTTTGAGTTGTCTTCCGATAACGAATGCCATACTTACCTTGAACGACCCTCTTTCTTTTTTTATTCTCCGGTGTTCATTTTTCAAATTTATCGCGTTGGCTTCATCGCAAAACTGTACGAGCACCTACGTCCTACATTAATTATCGCGTTACCTTATTATATTCTGATTCAGCAGTCATAACATCGCGCTTCTTAACATCTATTTGGTTTTATATATGTGAAAGTATTTTATTATTAAACTGAATAATTTTATTAAATTATCTACTTGAGAACTAGAATTGATTTTCGATTGAGATAGTTATGTTTCTAAAATTACTATGCAAGCTCCGTGAAGGATTTTTTTGTTTTATTTTCGAGAAATAATTGAATACATTAGGCCGGAAACGTTTTTAAATTCTATTTACTTAATAATAAGGAATGGTTTCAAATTATTACTGCCCTGCATTGAGAATGTCAAAATATAATGTCTTTTGAATCTTTATTTCAAGAAGAAACTTGAAAAGTAAAATCATATCACCTGCAAGTGAGAAGAAAAATTGATTTTTTTCCAAATTTGAAACTCAGCTGCCACTTTACTTGAAACGTCAAAATATGATTTTTGAACTGTCACTTGAAAACAACTGAAAATTTACATTGCAGTCTGAATTTCAAACTTTTCAGAATGTTTAGGACTCAAAATGAGACCTTCAAAAACGTGATTTTTTTATGTCTACCGGATTTTAACGAGATATCTATTTTCGATGAAAGTTTGCGGATTGTATTATTTCCAACTTTTTTTGCAATTTAAAGTAATAATAGTTTAAATTACTCAAAATTTAAGAAATATGTTTTTAAAATTTGAAATTCTGAACACGATATTTTAGAATCATTTACCGTTTAACATAGAATTATTCAATTTTGATTCTGTTTCTTATATTGAATTTTTGTAAGATTTATATTGTTTAATCTCTTATGGGTTTTAAATAAAAAATTCTTCCATCAGAATCAGAAAGTATTTAACTTGAAATGTTCAATTTTCAAATAGTTTAATTTTAGATACCTTTAACTTGAGACTGAACAATATATTGATATTTGAGCATTTTTTTAGTAAGGTTTATAAATTAAAATTCTTTTGAGTTCAACTGCTTTATAGAATTGAAAATTTGTTATTGCCTCCATTTTGTAACTATAATGCAAAATTAAACAATCAAATTTTGTAGAAATTGTGGATGTACGTTGTTGGCTTTAGAGTAAATTTTTCAATTTTGAAATTTTTATTTTGAAGCTGTTTAAATTTCAATTTTTAAGAACCCACTTTAATTCTTAAAACTGATCTTGAAATTTTAAAGTTGCTTACTATTTAACATTTAATTCTGGGATTCACATTTTAAGGTTTCGAGATTTGCAATTTGTTCAATTTAGAATGTATACATTTAAAAATCATTAAAATGCATTCTATTTGAGACCGTACAATAAATTTTAAACAGTTTTAATTAAATTTATGAATTTTGAGAAAAGGAATTTAATTTGAAATTTTGGATATTTAAACACTATACCTCGCACTATAAAGTGTAACAATTACGTTAACTGTTCAATTCTGAATGTTTAAATTTTCAGTTATTTCAATGAAAATGACTAAAACTTGCGAGTTTTTCTATTTAAATGTTCTATATTCTACTTTTTAAGATTTAATATTTGCAACTTGAAATTTTCCATTTGTCAAATTTAAATTTAAATTGTTCTAACAAATTTGAATTTTTGAAAATAAATTGTTAAGTTTTTAACGTTTATAAATACTAATTATTTTGAATCTTTGAGTCCAGAATTATTCAACATTGTCCTCTTGAATGAGTACATTACTTAATTTCAAAGTGTTTTTATTTCAGTTTGTTAATTTTTTACGTTTTTACTTAAAGTATTTGTTCTGTATTTATCTATTTTGATTGGATTAATTTATAATTTTGAGGGCACGCAAAATAAATACTCGAAAAAATATGAAATAGAGATACATATATTAATTACGGGAACTTCGTCACCTTTTTACAGTGAAATTTCAAATAAAAAATCACTTGGTAGACTCAAAAAGTCTTAAAAATGATGTTAAAAATCCTAAATTTTAAACAAAAAAGAAATGGTTTCTCCACAATTTTTTTCCAAAGTAGAATTTCAAACTGTCCGGAAAAATGTTTAAACTACACAATTTCTCTTTTCAAATGATCCCAGAAAACATTTGAGGACCGTTACATTTCAAAATGTTATATCTTGATATATAAAATTAATTTTTCAGTTCCTAGTTTTTTTGTATTAATTCAAAAAGTGAGATGCCATATTTCCCAGATGTTAACTTTTATATCTAGGTATTCTAAACAAAAATGGGAAGATTCAAATCATTTTTATTATTATACTGTATACTCCATAATGCCCAAACAAAGATTTTCATATGACCTGGACCCAAGAAAATTTTTGTTACATCATTTCATTAATAAACAAAAGTTTTTACCCATACTCACTCCATTAGATCTTCAGAAGATTCTTAAAAACAGCTATCTATGATCATAATTATATAGTACCAAAAAAATTGAGTACACACAGAAATAAAATTTTCTTGAACCAAAAAAATTGAATCAAACAAATTTTGGTTGATTCAACAAAATACTTCATCTACTAAAAGATTTGGTTAAAACAACCAAATAACTTAGTAGAGCCAACCAAATCTTCTGTTCTCCATGTAGTAACCATATTCTAAGCTAGAACCAACACAAATTTGTTTGATTCAACCAAATCCTTTTCGAATATACATTTTCTAATTTTTGGAAAAATCAATATCTGACAAATTCGCGAATTTTGAGTTTTAAGTTCTAAATTCTCTGTTCTTGATATACTCTCAGCTTCCCTTCAACCTTTATATCTAAAAAATGTGATGTAGTTGGCGTAATAAGAGATTCTATTAACGGCTGCTACATACATCATCTTAAATTTTCTACTAGGCGATCAAAGGTTTTCTATTTTCTATTAAAAAAGAAGAATTCGGTATTTACGGGCGCACGGATCTCAAATTTCCATCTTTCGAGCGTGCTTTTCAGGCGTTAGTCGCCTTCGAGGGAGGAGAAACTGAGAAATTCTTATTCCTCAACACGAAGCGATGTGGTATCGTGTAACAGTTTATTCGCATCTCGAGTTTCACGGACACATTTTCATTTAATCGATATATACCCCCCTCTGGCTTTCACGGTACTTAAAACCATACTCACCCTGCATTGGGTCCATCGCATCGGTACTGAATTGCCTATGAAAGTGAGATTCGCTTTTTGTCTTTTGACGACCCCGCTTCCAACGAGCTAGGCACTGTTTCATTTGAATTTCAAGAATTTCAATTGCTTGTTCCTTGCTGCACCATTGCTTTCATGTTTCACTCTATGTACGCATTCATTAAAATTGCAATGAGGTATGTATTTTTAAATAATCACTATTCTACTCGGCTCTGATTTATGCGCCAACACTGATAACGAAAATAAACTTACGGTTTCAAAAAACTTGGTTGTAATTACCAAAAATTTGTTTGTAATTGCTATATCATCGGTTGGGGCAGTCTATGAACTAAGTTACCAATTTTGGGATATTTGTGATCCTCTCCACCTGGGGTGATTGCTAGAGAGATAGATCAGCGACCCGCGTCGGAGCGGTGTTGTGAAATGAGCGTGTTGTTACCTACTTACCCGTACCATATAATTCCTTGATCCCACTAATATAACGAGGCCAGAAACGAACGAGACCAAAATAGGTGGCTTTAACAAAATAGTTGTATTGTCAAAAAAATAATTAAACTTCCAACAAAATACGTGAATTTTCATCCAGATAGTTAAATTTTCAACTAAAAAAGATCAATTTTTAACAAAAAATAGAATCGTTAAATTTTCAGTTTAAAAAATTACCTTTCAATAAAAAAAAACGAATTTTTAACTAGTTGAATTCAACGAAAAAATACGAATTTTTCACAAAATGGTTAAATTCATTTTAGCTTTCAAGCTAAAAAGTCGGATTTTTCAGAAAAACTTTGACTTTTAAACCGGAAAATGTGATTTTTCAATAAAAAAGTTAATTTTTAATCGAGAAAGATGAATTTTCAACCAGGTATTTGAATTGTAAACTAAACAAAGATAAGTTTTCACCCAAACATAGAATCGCTAAATTATCAGTTTAAAAAATTAATTTTCAATAAGAGTAAAGGAATTTTCAAACAGTTGAATTCAACCTAAAACACAAATTTTGAACAAAATACTTGATTCCTGAACCAACAGGTTGAATTGTCAAATAAACAAGATTAATTTTCTACCCAAACAAACGAACTAACGAAGTTTCAATAACATACATAGTTAGTTATATATATAGATTATAGATATATATGTAGAATAGTTAAATATGCAGATAAAAAAATTAATTTTTAGCCAAATAAAAAACGAACTTTCAACAAATTAGTTAAATTTTCGACCGAAAAGAAGAATCTTTAAAAAGATTTTTAACAAAGTAGTTCAACTTTCAACCAACTAGTTAAATTTAGAACTTTAGAAGATTATTGTTCTACCAAGAAAGATGCATTTTCAACAAATTACATGAATTTTCAACAAAATGATGCAATTTTAACCCAAAAAGACGTATGACCTGCCAATCAGTAGAATTTTCAAACCAAAACCATGATTTTTCAACAAAAAACTTAATTTTTCGCCAAATAGTTAAATTTAAAAAAAAATAGTTTAATTTCTAACCAAGTATTTGAACTTTCTACCCGAAAATATGAATTTTCAACAAAAAAGTTAATTTTTGACCAAAAAGTAGCATGTTTAACCAAGAAGGATCAATTTTCAACCAAGAAGATTAATTTTCTACCAAAAAATAAAAAAAGAACTTTCAGAAAAATACATTAAATTTCAAGCAAATAATTGAATTTTCAACTAGAAAAGATCAATTTTTAACGAAAAATATCAATTTTTAACCAAAAATGAAAGAGTTCATTCAACCGAATAGTTATATTTTCAACTAAAAAGATTATTTTTTTAACCAAGAAGATTACTTTTCTACCAAAAAGACGAATTTTCACCCAAACAGTTGAATTTAATCTAAAAAGATAAATTTTCAACCAAAAATGGAATAGTTAAATTTTCAACTAAAAAAATTAATTTTTAAACCCAAATTGAAACGAATTTTCCACAAAATAATTAAATTTTTAATCAAATAGTCCAATTTTCAACCAAACGACACGAGTTCTAAAACGAGAAAAAGGGGAAAAAGGTAAGGCTTTCTAAAAAAACCTAGGGAAAAAGAAGATTTCTTGAAAAAAGGAGAAAAGAGTGGAATATGGGTAAGAGTATGAAGTCTGAAATATAAAAGTGATTTTCAAACTTGTAAAGTTATTATTGATCTGTACCGCTGTAGGGTCCTCTTTCGCAAAATTCGCAAAACTTGTAAAAATTTATCATCAGGAAACGCACTAGACGTTATCTAAGTTTGTAACGTTAATTCCACTGCTCCCCACTCCCCTCAAACTGATAACGTAGTTCATGGACGTCGCCAAAGAATTTGGTTGCTCGTACCGTAATTCACACCCGCGCATGCGCAGACGCTTGAGGTCTCAGTTTTCAATATGACTGATGTCAGCAGAGCTGATATGCCAGAGAAAGCAACGTACTGTAGTTTTGATCTGTGAAGTTTTATTAAAGTTGTTTTGACAGAGATTTCCGTGAGTTATCTATAGAATTTAGGATTATGAACATATTTCCTTTATCTTATTTTACAAAATAAAACGAAATATTCCTTGTTTAAGGCAAAAGCTAGGAGAGAAAATGCATCGATTCAGTAAAATCCATTTAATTTAAAGAGAAGTCTTTCGGTAGATAGGTAGATAGGTATATAGGTTTTAGGTATAGATATTTTAGATTAATCTGGAATTCTCGTGTTATTTATTCAAATGACACGTTCATTCCGCAACACTGCTCCGACCCAGGTTGCTGATCAATCTCTCTAGCGATCACCCCAGGTGAAGAGCCTCACAAAATTGTTATGTGTGGTTCCCCACTTGGGCCCATTTAGTATCCAAGGTCTTTGTTTCAGGCGTCATTCACTCTATTGTCACGCTGTTTACAAACTATTTGTCGCCACACTTTTCTGTCCTGGCATACTAACTCTAGCTTCCTTCACGTCCATGCATTTTTTTATGCAAGCTCTCGTGCTTCTATGGCTTCTTATGTGATCATGGATTATCCTGATGTAATTTAATTGTGATTAATTAAGCAAATTCTTTGCAAACTGAGCGCGTATTTTATATTTCATTGCTGATACAAAAATATCGCTAATTTTACAAAATATATTTGTTCAGCCAGAGCATACCAAACATTTGTAATAAATCAATCCAACGGTTATGTAGCTTCTATCGCAACCAAAAAGTTTGTTTCGGTTTTTTTTTCGGCCAACCCAAAATTTTTTCAGTGGAGCGCAATTTTCTTACTTTGCAAATTTATAATCTTTAAAATGGTAGGAATACTTGTGTATCTAAAATAAGTATATCGAAATTTGTACACACATCTGCCAGCAAAAAGGAAAGAAGATCTGTCTGCTAATTCGAACGTGAATCTCTCTGCTAACTTTACCCTGGCATTTAAACGAATTCCAAAAATAGAAGGTGGAGAATTTTGCAGCTCGCGACATCTGTCGATTGGATTAGAGCTCGAGGGCGAATAAAGGAGAAAGGAGTAGATTACTCTGATTTCCCTCCCACGTTAACATTTTTTAAGATCCCGGGAATAAGATTGTAAAAATAAGGTGCGCCCGCAAAATTTAATTTTTTTTTTATTCTCAGCTGACAATGCAATATATTCAACTCTTAATTATATGGAATTTCTCCTCTGACTTGTACTGAAGTCTGTCACAACTTTTTTTATGTAAATAATCCTTGAATGTTCTCAAAAATACTTTTTGCAACACCCACTTCGAAAGTAAGGACTTCTTGAAATGATGTGCTGCAAGCAGGGTGAGCGTAGGTCCAGCAAAAACTGAAAATCAGGGAAAAAGTCGGGTAATTTTATGGGCAAGGGTTTCTATGTTACTAATGCTACAAGATTAAAGTTCTGGTTTTGTAATAATAATGCTCAGGAAAAATGAAAAATTGGTCCGGGAAAAGTTAGGGAATTTTGCAAATGAAGTTTGCGACCATCCTGACACAATATTCGTGTTAGTAATTTATTATTTCAGTTGGGATTCCTTCTGACGATTATATTTTTAGTTATACATTTTATTATTTCGTTATAAATTAAAAAATTTTGTAAAAAAGACAAGAAGTCATTCTTTGTGGTGGAAAATTTAACTGTTTTGGTCAAAATTCCTCTTTTTTTGTTGTTGAAAATTCAACTATTTTTATATATTTACTTTATTGTTATGAATTCATATGTTGGTATTGAAAATTCAACTGAAATCTTTTTTGGTTACAAATTCAAATTTTTTTTTGAAAATTCGTCTTTTCGGCTTAAAAATTCATCTCTTTTAGTAGAAATTTATCTTTTTTGGTTAAAAATCTAACTATTTGGTTGAAACTTAATCTTCTTTGGTTATGAATTAAACTATTTGGTTTCAAAATTTGTATTTTTTGGTTAAATTCAACTATTTTTTACTTGAAATTAAAGTGTTTTTTGGTTGAAATACCTACTGTTACATTATTTGTATAGAATACATTGTTTTCTTGAAAATTCAATTACTAGATTGAAGGTTGATCCACTTTTAAAAAAAAAATCATTTTTTTGTTAAAGATTCATAATTTTAGTTGATAATTCATCTCTTCGGTAAAAAATTCGTTTCTTTTATTAATTGTTTTAAGTGAAAATGTAGCTGTTTCATTCTTGGTTGAAAATTCACTTTTTCTTTAAATTGAAAATGCAACTACTTTGGTCAAAGTTGAACCATATTGTTAAAAATGATATTTCTTGATGAAGGTTCATCTCTTTGGTTAAAAGTTTAACTGTTTTGTTGAAAATACGTTTTTACATTCTCATTCTAATGAGAAGGTATTGGTTTTATGCAAAATTTGACATAGTCGGTTTTCATCAAATCTCCACGTTTTGAGACCCCCTGAGCCAGAAAAAACGGTTTTTATCAAGGTGTCTGTCTGTAGTCTGTCTGTCTGCCAGTCTGTCTGTCTGTCTGTCTGTCTGTCTGTCTGTCTGTCTGTCTGTCTGTCTGT
>CAKNYM010053125.1:807111-833776 GCA_932195095.1 Andricus curvator | reverse complement strand
ATAGTTGAACTTTCAACCCATACATTTATTTTCTACCCAAATAGACGAATTTTGAACAAATTCCATGAATTTTCTACCAAATAGTTAAATTTTCAACAAAATATTCAACTTTGAAATAAATGGATTCATTTTCAAGGCAAAAAGACGAATTTTCAACAAAATACATTAATTTTCAACTATGTAGTCGAATTTTCAACAACAACAAAAAAATTATATACCAGTTGAATTCTATGAAAAAAAACGAATTGTTAACAAAATAGTTAAATCTTCAACCAAATAAATGAATTTTCAACAAAATAGTTAAGTTTTCAAGCTAACAAGTCGAACGTTTCAGAAAACAGTTGGACTTTTAAACCAGAAAAGAAGAATTTTCAACAAGAAAGATCGTTATCAATGAAGGAAGATGCATTTTGAACGAAATGGTGGAATTTTCAACTAAAAAGGATACCTTTTTTAACCATAAATGGAATCCTTAATTTTTCAGTTTAAAAAACTATTTCTTATCAACAAAAAAAAATTAATTATGAACCAGTTTAATTTCTTTAAAAAAGACGAATTTTTAGCAAAATAGTTGAATGTTCAACCTAAATGATGAATTTTCAACAATTAAGATTAATTTTCTACCCAAATAAATAAATTTTCAATACAATAGATGAATTTTCCACTAAATAGTTGAATTTTAACTTATAAAGGATACATTTTTAGCCCAAAATGAAATAGTTAACTTTTCATATAAAAAAATTAATTTGCCACAAAAGAATACAAATTTCCAAGAAAATAGTTCAACTTTCAAATAAATTGTTTAGTTTCATCCAAAAATATAATTTTTCAACAACAAAATTAATATCCAGCCGAATAGTCCAATTTTTTTCCCAAATTGTTGAATTTTCAAGGCAAAATGACGAATTTGCAACAAAATACATGAATTTTTAACCAAATAGTTGAATTTTCAAACAAAGAAGATAAGTTTTCAACAAAAAATACAATATTCAAATTATCAGTTTAAAAAATTAATAAAAAAAACAAACAAATCAACCAGTTTAATCCAACCAAAAAATAAGAATTTTGAACAAAATAGTTGAATCCTCAACCAAAACAGATTAATTTGCAACCAACCAGTTGCATTTTTAACCAAAAAGGATGAATTTTCAACCAATAAAATTAATTTTCTACCGAAAAAGACGAATTTTCAACAAAATACATGAAGTTTTAACCAGAAAATATCAATTTTCAATTAAAAATATTAAATTTCAACCAAAAATGGAATAGTAACATTTTCAGGTAAGATAATTAATTCTGAACTTTTAAAGAACAAATTTTCAGCAGAATGGTCCGAAATCAAAAAGTGTGTATTGGAAAACTAACTATATTTTCTTAGAAAAATTTCTAGTTTTCTAACCTTCTTCTCGTTTTTCCATTTAAACGCGAATCGAATTAATAGAACCCAATAAAAAAATCTAATTAATTTTTGGCTGAAAATTAATTCTTTTTTGTTGAAAAGTCAACTATTAAATTTTTGGTTAAGAATTGATCTGTTTTGGTTACAAATTTTATTCTTTGGTTGAAAATTTAATTATTTTGTCCATAATTAAAAAATTTTCTTTGAAAGTTATCTTTTTGAGTTTTTCGCTTGGAAATTCACCAGTTGAATATTGTTTCTTTCCTGACTGAAAAATCTTTCTGGGTCGAAAAGTAAATTCTTTTGTCAATAATTCAACTGTTTGATTGAAATTTAACTTTTTCTGTAAAAAATTCGTATTTCCGCGGGTTAAAACTTCAACTGTTTTGTATCTTTTTTTTGTTTTGTTAAAAATTAAATTTTCAACAGAAAATTCAGCTATGCCATTTGCAATTAAAAATTAATATTTTTTTCAGTTGAAAATTCAGTTAACTGATTGGAAATTCGTCCCTTTTGCTTTGAAAATTCATCTCTTTTCGTAGAAATTTCATCTTTTTTGGTTAAAAATTCAACTGTTTGGTTGAGAGTTGAATCAGTCCTGCTTCAAACAAAAAATTCAGGACTTTTTTAGTTGAAAAACAATATCCTATTTTGGATAAATTTTTTTCAGATTTATGTTTTTTAAAAGTCGTGCTAAAATAGGACTAAAGTACTAAAAAAGTTAAAAATACTGACGAAGAACTTTTTTTGGAACAAAAGTACTATAGAAGTCATAATTAATTTTTCTCGAAGTTTGTACAGTACCAAACTTGTGAACCAAAAAAAGTTAAACAAACAGTCCTGCCGTGAGCAAATTATTGTTTGGACAAAAGTACTAGAAAAGGCCCATTTCATTTTTCTAAAAATCTATATACGATTCCAAACTTTTGTTCCGAAAAAGTTCAAAAAACTTTGTTTGTTTGTACTTTAGTTCTATTTCAACATGCTTTTTGAAACATAAATCCGAAGAGCCTCTTACAAAATTTTGGAAAAAATTTAATAAAACTTTTCTAGTATTTGGAGAGTACATTTTTGGGTCAGATATCCTTAGAGCACTTGTAAAAATTTTTGACATTTAGAAAATGTTAGAAAAAGCTGATACTTTAGTACTGATTTTTCTCATATCCGAGACGTTTCATAATTTTATGACACAAAAAACAAGCATTTCTTTTAAACGGATTTTCTCTTCATTGTTAAAGAATACTGGTAGTAAACAATATTTACCGTATTTCCCTCGGGATTCGAAAACATCTCGTTAAATTTAAAATCATCGGAACGGCAAACGTCCAATAATTTATCGACCATCATAATTTTGAACTTCCGAATTTGTAAATGCCTGCTCACATATTCGAGTAACATAACAATTTGAAGGGATACACTTTATAGGAATTGGAATCTTGAAATGCGACTCTTTTAAAGTTTGAATAAAAATTTTGCGAAAAATGTGTTATCTTCCTGGAGGACATGCGATATAATGTAAAACCTGTACATTTGTTGGCCATCAAACTGCAGGATCCTTTACTCCTTTTGTAGAAAATTAATCGAATTTCTTTACCGACTGGTTCCCACTGTTACATGCTACCCCCTATAACCCGCGCAATGGGTCCCATAAATTTACATGAGGCTTTCAGAATCACGGGGCAGGGGGTTATACGAAGGGACCAACATGTCGGTAAATTTGCTCGTGATCACCTCGCCTCCCGGCAAGCGATACCACGTACCATAATATTTTGTCAAATTTACGCGCGTGCATGCTACGGCTTTATTACTATGCGCAAATATATAAATAGGAAGAAGACTCTCGATGTACCCTTGCGTTCTTTCATCCTCGCCTTTCTGGTTATTTACGTTGATTGCCTTTCGCAAAATATTAAAAATGATAACAATTTTAGTTGCGGGAAATATACAATTTTATGTGTAAAAAATTCGATCTTCAATTTTATCTAATAACACCTTTCTCTTGAAAATGAAAAGGGGAGATTCATAAGAAATTGATATGCGAGATTGCCAAGAAATTCAAGGATGGAAACGAATATATTTAGAAATTTACTATAGGGTGTCTTGTGGTAAGTTTTTTAAGTAATATATGTTCTATAATAATAATACTTCCATACTTATGAAGAAAGGCTCGTTGGACTCGTAATAAAAACAAACGAATTCGTCTGTACAAAAGGTTCTATATACACGGATTTTTTAGAAATCTGGAGAAATACGGTTAAAGAAAGGCTCTATATAACACAAAATGGTAAGCCTATCTACAATAATTTCAGTTTTGCAGGGTCGACCTCACGCCGAGAAATTTTCTTGAAAAACCTATCTACCAGATAGGTTTTTGCTCGTCCGTAAATTAGTCACTCGCGCCAAGTGAAGGTTATATTATACATATAATTTAAGATATCCAAGAATGCCCACAAATTGTCGGTAATTTATGTTAATTTGTCCGTAATTTATAATAATTTATAAGTTATTTATGGTATCTTCTCACTTCGTGCTAAATCAATCGCTACTCACGATCACTCTTTTAAATTTTACGCCAACGCAATAGTGAGTTTACCTTTTCCTGAAAACTGCCTTTAAAAGACTTTTTATGGCAGTTTCATCAAAACTGCCGTAAAAAGTATTTTAGGTAGTTGTGAAAATTAGCGATACAATGTGCCATATTACGGAATGAAGAAATGTGTCAAAAAGCGACTTCATCATACCTATTCCGGAAAAGGATTATATTTGTGTCCAAAAGCTTAAATAAGTTCGCAACACAATCCAGTCCAGATTCATAGAATTTCACGGAAGCATTTCCACTATTTCCAGCCTTTGTATATTTGAATATTTCCCGACTTGAGAAGTTTCTTGATTTTCTCTTGCACTCGAACTAGTTTTCGCAGATAATCCTTTTGGCATTCTAGGTTGACATATCACTAAATAGGCCAGATACCAAGCGGCGGACCGCAACAATCGACTGGTTCAAAGTTTTGTATATATATAATAAACGTTCTTCGTCCTCATTCTCGCCCAGTTCGGTTTAACTTTCCGGAAGAAAAAACCTAACTACTTTTGGATTTCCAAATAATTTTTATTGCAGTTATTAATATGCCCAAAATTGTTTTATTCTGTTAATTTTTTTGTATTCATTCAATTTATTAGTAGAACACACTAGTTCGTTCAAAAATGCGATTATCAATTCATTTTTTGATTTGAAACATTATTTATTAAGATGACATCATTAAAGATGTTCTGCGACTGATCTGATGTGTAGGGGTCGTTATGAAATATGGTTGAATCTAATAGAAAATAACGTTTCAGACATCGATTACGATAATGATTAAAATATAAGTGTCTTTAACGTCCGCCCTAGCAGAAGAAACGGAAAGGTTCGTAAAGACCGCGTCGGAAAGATTCGGAAAGAGGTTCCGTTCCGATCCTTTCCGAATTGTATGGGAACTTTGCTTCCGATTTCTTTCCGAACGTCGAGCTGTCCCATGAACCTTTCCGAGTCTTTCCGAATGTCCCACTCTTTCCGCTTTCTTACCGATTTCTTTCCGCATGTCCCGCTAGTTAGCTCGTTCCCAACGTTTCCGGTTTCTTTCCGAATGTCTCAATACGCTACTCTTACCGAATGTTTCCAATTTCTTTCCGATTCGATTTTTTTCAGAATTCTCTTGTAATAAATTAATTATTCTGATCGTGGTTAATGTAAATGAAGGAAATAGTCTCAATGAATTATGAGTAATCATGTTTTATTTTTGAATAAGATTATTATATTATTTGTACAGGATATTACATATAAAACTAATATACTTATTTAATTATATAATACAAAATATACATTATAATCAGTGCGTATATGTGGGCGTGAAAAGTTTAATCATAAAAATTTTAACTTAGAAATGTGATACTTAATAGTTTTTTAGCATATGATAGATAAATCCATTTGCTTTTATCATATGCATTATATCAGTGATATGAACCATATAAGTTTCACCGGTTTTTTATCGACAATAATAAATATTTTTCGCTAAAACTTTGAGAAAATGGTAAAGAACATGATAACGGATGTCTGTGGACTATAATTTTGTTCATTAATTGGAAAAAAGGAGATGTCGGTAAAACAGAAATTACACTTTTGTTTTCATTTTTCAAACAAAATAGATAAAAGTTCCTACACGTCTGTTTTCATGTTCTTTCCAATTTCTTAATTTTTCAACGAGAAACATTTATTATTGTGGAGAAAATCAGAAAAACCCGGTAAAATGTTTTATTTTTGAATAAGGTTATTATATTATTTGTACAGGATATAAGAGTTGATACAATATTGTGTTGTTCTTTTTTCTCCGATAGTGATTAATTTATTTCTACTGGCAAGCATTTCAAAAAGTATTTTCGCAATATTACTCTAAGTCTCAAATGTTTTGATGATTTGATTATAGAGTTGAGACTTAAAACGAGTGTTTATTGTAACTTAAGATTTCTTATTATCTTCTCAGAATTTAAATTTATTTCTTACAAATGAAACCGTATCCTTACATCATTGAAATCGTACTTAATTATTAAGTTGTGCTGACAATCATTTTGATACGTATTTATTTTATAGGTAGTGATGCATGTCGATCATTTAAAATTTTTTCCGAAATCTCGTCAGATTAAATTAAAACCTTGAACAACATTCTCATCACATCGAGACGAACGATCACTCAAGTCGAGATGATCGTCTCGTCTCGATCGACTTTTTTCATTAAAAATTCTTGATCTCCATTACATTTCAATTCCATCTAACTATATTTTAAGCAAATCTCGATTTTGTCCAAAAATGATCGACATGCATCACTATTTATAGGTATTCTTTCAAGTCTAAAAATGTATGGTTCTGATGTGTTAATAGAGTTAAGATTGTGAAGGTTTGTAACTTAAAATTTCTTAGAAATAAAACTAGTTTAAAATTTACTATAATGATAATTTATGGTAATGTATCGGTAATTTATGGTAACTTATATCACTTCGAGTTGGTCCAATATGTCAAAGAATCTGTCAACGGGATAAACCGATCGCTTGACGATCACTTTTTGTAAGCCTAAAATGTGAACTCATACCATCTATCCAAAAATTTAGGTAGCTTAATTTTTGTACAGATTTCTGTACTCAATGGTGAAATTTAGAGTCAGAAATAATCATTTGTTAATAAGTTAATAACAAAATAGTATTGAGGTCTCATCTCCGAATTTAAAGAATGTACGGAGATAATTCTTGATGCAAATTCGCCAATTTTTGGTTTCTGAAAATGGTGTATGTATTGTCAAGGAGCAAAAATTTGCGCTTAAATGTTTAAAAAATTAGTTTCTCCTTCGCAAAATATAAAGGGCTTTCCGATTATCGAAGAAGCCGAACTCACAGCAGGAGATCTTGCCTGTGCTATTCCAACTATATGACTTTCTGCCATACTCATTACTCACTCCTATTGTGAGTATCGTTCCTTCGATAATCGGAAAGCCCTTTGTAATTTCCGAAGAAGAAAATAATTTTTTCAACATTTTAGCGCATTTTTTTGCTCATTGGTACTACATACACCCTTTTCAGAAGTCAAAAATGTGCAATGGCCAATGTGCTTCAAGAATGATCTCCGTGCGATCTTTAGTTTCGGAGAAGATACCTCACTACTCTTTTATTATTAACCTAATAACAATTAATTATTTCTGACTCTTAATTTTACCATTGTACACAGAAAGAATCAAAGAAACCCCTGTATTTTTTACAAATTCTTTGAATTATATTTTCGGGGAGTTACAGCCATTCAACGTTGACTATTCTAAAATGTTTGTAAAATAATGGTACTTTTTAACCTTTCACTCGTCAGGAAATTATTGCTAATCTACTGAAAAATTCAAAACTATGTATCAGTATAGAGGAAACCTTCATCTGCAACATGTACTTTATCCCATATTTGTAGATTTTTTTTCTGCTGAGATTTTCCCTATATTCCTTTAATAATTAATCGAGCGCAAAGTACAAGTTCCGTAATAAGAATTTTTAATTTAAAATCAGAACAAATTTAACAATCATCCTTAAAATGAATATTTCGACAGTTTCGCAATATTTGCTTATACGCTTCTTCAGGTGGATTACACCGTGAACTAAATTACTAGTTGATCACGAAGTGAATGGACAGAAAGTAGCCGAGTGCTAAACGCGAGATTCAAATCCCGTCAATATTATGCACAACGTGCACATTTATTTTCCCAGACTTGTTATCAGGCAATTAAAGTAATTTTTAGGCAGACCATTAGGCCAAGCTATTTTTGAATTTATATAATATACAAAGTTTTAAAAATATTCGTCAAGAAAAAATTCCATATTTCGTAAACGGAGTTTTCTTTAAATTTTAAAAGGATCATCACCTTTCTTTGACTCTTTTTTATAAAATGCATGATTTTAATTTTGAGAAAAAAGTACAAAGAGCCTATAAAAAACCCGTATTCCTGAAAGAAATTAGATATCCGAGGACAACTAGAGCAACTATTGCTTCTATTGAATCCCTCCATTCTGTTCTCATTGCAAGCCGGTATTATTCTTGCGATCAAAATTTTCCCGGAAATTCAATTTACCAATATTCATCCTTCTTTTGTACCTTTATGAGGGAGCTGGTGGCGCGAAAAGACGATTAAGGTTTCTATAGAGAAAAAAAGAGGGATGTAGAAAGAAGTAAGCCCGTCCTTTCGTGCGATTCGTTAAAAGACGACGTAGATACAGAATTGAGAACTCTGGCGAAATCCGACTCCCCTTGGACGACGGCTTTTGTGGTGCTAAGATGTCGCTTCTATGGTACCCAGCTATGGCTTTACCTGTCTATGCGCGGAGCATTTATTAAATCTCATTCTGGCATCTCCCGTTGTATCGGGTTACTCCTCACCCACAGAATGTATCCTAGATGTAGATTTACTTCTTGCAGTGGTCTCCCCACATGGCACCATCTGTCTTTTTTACGTCCCACAAGAACCAAAAAGTTACACCACAGGTGCCACTTCAAGTGGAGACGATAAAATCTCTCACGATTTCATGTTTTATGGACAATAAATATGATCCTAAATAATTGTTCGGTGTTCTGGCGACGTATTGGCATCAGGAGACTTTCAGAATTATTGATGTCCAAAAAAGGGTGCAATAAAATGTATAGAAAATAAATTAAATCAAGTACACTGGTTAACAAAGTGTCACCTATGTATTTGTAAAATGATACACATCATTTCCGAAATTCTTTTTTGCGCTAAATTCGAATCTGGCCTGCATTTATTTCCCCCAGTTCTTATTTAAATAATATTTGCAACGGTATTTTTTTGTTGCATTATTTAACGTAGAATCCAAAGAACACCTCAATTTGAGGATAGACCGGTAGTCTTAATGGTTCTCGAGATAAACACAAAAAATTAGTCAAAATAGGCGCCGCGTGCCCCTCCCATGCTCCCCCACCCCTTCTCATTTCCCAGCTAACACTACCGTTCCCTTACTTCCCTACCTCAGCCATCACAACCTCACTTCTCCTACTTCCCCTCACCTCATTGCTCGTCATTTTTCTTCACTTCCCCTACTTCCTCTTCCCCTAATTTCCCTCACTTCCCCTCCCCTTATTTCCCCTTGTTTCCTCTACTTTTCCTCCCATTATTTCCCGTCGCCTCCCCTACTTCCCTCCCCTCGTTCCCCTCACAACCCATCATTGGAAAAAAGTACGACGGATGGATGGACATCCGACCGAAACTATAAAGGTTTTTGTCACTTTCTGCCCGGAGCTACGAAACCCTAAAAATGAAGAACAAACCGAAAAATTGGGGTTTTACGAGAACTGTGATATTAAAAAAAAAACTGTGTCCAGTCGTCCCGAAAAATTGGGGAGTTGGAAAAGGGCATGGACTAACAAAAAGCGTTACTTTAAATAAACAAATTTTTAAACTTACAAAAAATTTGTTTTCTTAATGTTTTTTGCAATTTAATTTTTTCTTGCCATCGCTTCTTGCCAATTTTTGAAAAATGGTTGAATTTTAATAATTGATTGATTTTTTTTCGGTCTAAACATCCTCTACGACTCTGCTGTTTCCAATTTTGAAAGTAAATTTGTCTGTGGCTGAAATCGTTAAAACAATTTTTTTTAATGAAACATTTTTTAACAAATAATTATATTTGAAGAGTGTTTACTTATTTTAAAAAGTTAGAACGTTAAAGTTGTAGGGAATGTTTTCCCCATGCTTTATTCAAATTTGACCATTTTTTAAATTGGTAAGAAACGATAATACGAAAAAATCAATTACAAAAACTATTGTTCAAATAAAAACTTTTTGGTAATTTTGAAACTTTTCTCAATTCTTAAAATCATAGAAAAATTGCCGTAATTTTGTTCATTTTCAACACTTTCGACGTTTACCTTCGGATTTAAAAATAGCGAGAAATCTCTCACCAGAATCAAAAAATAAAAGTTAAATGTCTGAGTTAGTTGAAAAAATTTCAACAAAATTTCAAACATCTTTTTTTCGCAATGTTTTTCAAAACAAAATGTAAAAAAAAGTGTGTTGCTTTTGTATTTTTCGTCTTTTCGT
The DNA here is from genome assembly GCA_932195095.1 of Andricus curvator. Classification (NCBI taxonomy): domain Eukaryota; kingdom Metazoa; phylum Arthropoda; class Insecta; order Hymenoptera; family Cynipidae; genus Andricus; species Andricus curvator. Next base: position 823,765 of record CAKNYM010053125.1, on the reverse strand, counting down.
CAGTGTTCTATGCATTTTCAGATACAAAAATGTGTTTTTTTTTTACTTTGAATGCTAGAATAAATTTATTTATTTATTTTTATTTGTTATTTAACAACAAAGAAAATCACCTAACTTTTTTTTTTAAAGTTAATTTTTTTTAATATCACTGTTTCTGTAAAACACTAATTTCATCGCGTTTTTTCTTCTTTTTTTGAGATTATCCTGAGAATCGTTAGGAGTATGACGCATCGAAGTCATGTCTTAGTTAATCAACAAAATGGTCTATATCGTTTTGCATAATTATCAAGAGGCCAAAATTGAATTCAGCACTAATGATATTGATGCTTAAGGTATATAATAATAACATATATATATAATATATATATATATAATATATTATATTATAATAATTATCAATTATATATAATGCTTACCTTTTCCTCTTTTGTGACTAGAAAAGTTTTTAATAAAATATTATACTAATTAAAAATCATATATTTTGTTGTTTCAGGTGAGCCATTCGTGCTTAATGTCAATCAATCTTTAGGCAGAAATAGTGCGTGAGTATATATTTAAATTTGCCTGCGGAAATAGAAATGTTAAGTTTGAAATTTAAAAGAAACTTTGAGGACTGATTCTTTATTTCATCACTTTGTTCTTGTCACCTCAGAAAGCCAGGAATTACCCTCTCGTCTCAAAATATCTTCCTGCAATCAGTGATTTTTACATTCTCATTCTAATGAGAAGGTATTGGTTTTATGTAAAATTTGACATAGTCGGTTTTCATCAAATCTCCACGTTTTGAGACCCCCTGAGCTAGAAAAAACGATTTTTAAGAAGGTGTCTGTCTGTCTGTAGTCTGTCTGTCTGTCTGTCTGTAGCCACGATAACTTTCGAAAAAATGATCACATTTGATTGAGCTTTGGCACACTTTTTTATGGCCGAAAAATAGAGAACGAGTTCGTTAACCAGCTATTTTGGATGAAAACCCAAAAAGTGAGCACATTTTGAAGATTTTTGAGACCACTTTTTTGGAAGATTTGAAAATTCTATGTACGGTTATTAGTAGTACGCAAAATGATGAACAAAATAATCTTATGACTTTTCGTGATAAAAAAAAAATTACTGGAGTTATAGCATTTTCAAAATTCCAAAAAACAAACGAAAATGAACATTTTAAGCCGAAAAACGCACGATATGAAAAAAAGCCAAGAGGAGAAAAACGTTGATTTCTGAACACCCTATAATATTTTCATAACAACTTTGTGAATTTTTTGAAAAATGAAAAATTCAAATTTTGATCGCACAAAAAATTAATGAAAAATCAAAAAAGCCATTTTGCTGTAAAACTATGCAAGATACCAGAAAATATTATCTTACTAAAATTGTGCACCTAAAAAAGATCTACAAATTTCTTATCATTCAGTTTTTGATATGACGCGTAGTTTTTGTTTTATTCGTAAAAAACAGCATTGAAAACAGAAAAATCAAATTTTCAGACGAATATTACCAGCTACGAAAAAATGACCGAAACAAAATTTGTTCTTCCAAGGAAGAGGTACAAATTTATTGTGACTCATGTTTCGATAGGATGCGTGGTTTCTGTTTTATTCGTGAAAATAACATTGACAGTAAAAAAAATCAAATTTTTGAAAAAACAATGCAAGGTACGAAAACATATAAATGAACAAAAATTGTGCATTCAAAAAAGACTTACACACCCGTAATCAATTTTTGTGGTAAGAATATATTCAAAATGAAAAAATTAACTTTTTTGATAAACGGCACAAGCTAAAATAAAATGTTAACTAATAAAATTTGTCGCCTGAATTATATCATTACTTTTCATTTGAAATCAAATACAAATTTAGTAATTTGTATATGAAGAACATATAATACGAAGCACAAAGTGCGCGCTCAGTGTATTTACCAAATCGCACGCCGTAAGTGCGCTCAAACTTTTTTGTTTCTATTATACGGTTCAAATGATTTTCAAATAAAATATCGAGCGCGAAACGCGAGTGTCTGGATGAGAATGTGTTCCTTAAGGTCGATAGAACCTTGAGTAAATAAAGTTCCTTTTCAGTCTAAAATAAAAATAAATTTAACAATCACTTAATATGTAGAGGTTTTGATAATTTTATAATATTTGCAAACAAACTTTTTCTTTTCATCGAAGTCGAACACGAAGTTCAAAAATCTAGAGGAGCCTTGCGTAAAGCGCGATGCAAATAGGCCCGAGCGCGTAGCGCGAGGTGAATACATAATCGAGCGCGAAGCGCGAGATAAAGATATGATCGAGCGCGAAGCGCGAGATCCAACAGTCGCGCGCCCTAGGCGCGCTCAAACTTGCGAGCGAAGCGAGCCGCGCGCGAAGCGCGCCATGAGAATGTGCCCGCGAGGCGGGCAGATTTTTTTTGCTTTAAATAATGACACATAACTTCCATACACTCTCGTTTGTAAATTCATTCACTTCAGATATCTTAATAAACGCAGAATTAGAAGAATCTTGAACCATTTTCTTAAAAATTAGTTTTTTTTTTTTAATTCATCTTTTTTTTCCTTGAAAATTCAATAATTTGACTTTTTTTTCTTTCTCAAATGAAAAATCGTTGCTGTATGAAAATGCATCCCTTTTGGTAACAATTTTTTCTTTGTTGGTTAAAAGTACATCTGTTTGGTTAAAAATTAATCTTTTTTGGTTGAGGATTCAACTATTCTGTTGAGAATTCGTCTTTTTTGGTTGAAATATCAAATATAAATTTTTTGTTGCGAATTCATCTTTTTTGGGTAAATTGGACTGTCTGTTAAAATATTATGTTAATATTTTTTTGCTTTATTAAAGGCTTATCGAATAAAATTTAGGAAAAAATTGTAACTTAAAAGGAGTTGAAGTGGTTTTCGTATTTGTGACGTCGCCTGGGGGATTTAAGCTTTGTGTGATGATCTGCGACGAAGAAGGGGAGAGGTAGAAAAAGTTTTTAGAAATGCGTCACGTAGTTTTTGAAAGACCCCTATAATAGTTGAAAATTAACGAATCTTTGAAAGAAATATCCCGAAATATCTTTGATTTACGCAATGAGATAAGGAGACTTTCCCAGAAGCTAAAAGTTTAACTTTAATCTAAGCTCTGTGTCTAGAGTCTAGACTTTAAACTTGAATTTCGAAAGTGAAAAACGTTTTAAAAGTCGCCCCCTAATCCTAAACAGATTTTAAATGGACCTTGGTCTCGGCATTTTTCAAAAGGGCCTATTTTACGCCGACTTTACGGTAAATTATCATCGAGAGAGATATCCTGCCGTCAATAGTCTCTATGCTCTCGCCACATGTTCAGCTTGCAAGAAGCCGACGTTTATCTCGAAATTCTGGAACCAATAACTTCATTTACCAGAACATCCACATTATCCAGAACCGTCCCAACTCATCCTTCGAAGGCCACTTCAGAGAGTATCGACGTTTGACTTGTGACTAACTAGTTATGGGAGCGAGTTGGGAGGTCATGTTCTCAGCATGGTTCTCGTCCATCGACACCCACGATGTCCTTGGATAAAAGGGACCATCCATGGATGAACCAAATGTTTGCAAACATCCCTAAAATCCGAGAAAAATTCCAGGCGTGAGTGTATTCAGAAATTAGTTCTTGTAGCCATATAGAAATACGCACACTCGTACCGACTTCAAAGAATCGGAAGGAAGTCGTTATTTCTGTGCATCTGGACCTATTATCCTCGCTATTATCACATTTCTGAATTGACCAGTGTTTGGCAGTAATACGTTACACGGAACGTTACATTTTTTTAGTAACGGTAACGGTAACGCGTTACTTATTTCAAAAAGAAACGGTAACGTTAACGCGGTACAAGTTGGAGGTAACTGTTGTGTAAAGTAACGTTTGTCACTGTACGTTACATTACGAAACTTGTTAATGGTATTTATACTATTATATGTCGTGATAATCAATCAGGAGACGAAAAAAATAAATCTTTTACTAAAAATTTCTAATAGTGTGGAAACGTTTTTTGAGACAAGAAGAAAACAACCCAAAATATTTTAAAACCGGAGAATATCTTCTACTTCCCATTAGGATAGATATTTTGTACATTAAAAGTTTTTGTTTCTATTCATTGAGAAACGATTGGTGTGAAACTTCAAACAATCGCGGTAAATAAATTTTCAAAGCTATTTTAGTAGTGCAGAAATTTGACGAAAGATTAAACAGGGTGTGAAAATATCGAAAACCTTTAGTAAAGGGTTTCAACCTTCTAAATTGTTGTTAAAAATATTAAGTAAACAAATGATATTTCTTAGGATATTTTTCTACTAGATGAGGCAGCTTTCAAGACAGCTTTTTTCATAGGTTTTAATTTTCGAGGAGAGTATATAGTTCCTTTGTTGCATGTTCCATAATGTTTTAATTTCCTTTCTTTTCATGTCAATAACTTCTCATTATTTGATAATTTAGGTGACTTGGGCAATAAATAACTAATTGTCTTCAATAAAACATGGCTGACAATATTTGAAAAAATTAGGTAACATAATCGTTGGATATAAAAAATTATATATTGAAAAACCTTGCAACAACTCTATTTAAAACGTAAATTATGAATTTCATCAACGATTTCGTTGGTTGAAAGGGACCCTCCACCGATGAACCAAATGTTTCCAAACTTCCCTAAAATCCGAACAGATTTTGGGGCGTGAGTGCATTCATAAATGACTTCTTATAGAAGAGAATATAGACATTCAATATACACAACACACATGTCTAAGCTTCAAAGAATCTGAATTCTAAACTCATTCTTAAGAATCTAAAGGAATTTGTATCTGTCCACTCCAGATGTAGCCAGGCCTCCGTTTTTGAGAAAAAACTTATTTTTGGGTGAAATTCCATGCATATATTTCCATTTTCGAACCCGTCTCTTGACTGTAGACTTATAGAGTCAGGATTGAGTCCCTAGGGGCCCTACGGACAGCCCCCTGTTGGGCCAAAATGTCATCTGAAAAAGTTAAGACTGACGGATTTCTGTTTCTTTCGACTTCGACATTGACAATGGACCTCCCTGACCTGGACAGCCGGCAGGATGACCTGTTACTCGATCGAGCAGAAAACTTGGGTAGTGGCCAGGATGCCAGACGGGCAAAAAGTTTTCAAGTCGCGAGGGAAAGTTTATAACTCGCCACATGCGTCCCGGAACTCGAGAGGAAAGAGGAAAAGCTCCAGGGAAGTAGTGGAAGAGGATTGTGCAGGGTTGTAGGGTAGCCGGTAGACTGTAGAATTGTAGAAATGTAGAGAGTACACTGCACAGGATCCAGTCTGAGGTCAAATCGCAATGCCGATCTACAAACTTTTACGGCCCTGTTACGTTTCTTCTTTTCGAGTTCGAACGAAACTCGTGAGATCCGGTAGTCGATACATCTAAGGACACGAGTGAACCGGGAGGAGGTGTAGGTTAACGAGCCGTGAACTTCGATCCGAGAATGGATAGTGGATAGTGGATAGTGGATAGGGGACTGCCCGGCTGATTAGGAAAGAGCTGTTTTCGACCCGGCTACTGAATTCAACAATTTAACGAACTGAATGACAAATTAGGAAAAATAAAAAAGGAATTCGACGGCTGTTAAAAAGACTCCTGCCGACCTGATGAAGAAAGATGCTATCTGATTTTTTGATGAAAAATTAGCTTTTTATATCGTTGGATTTGCAATTAAAAACTAAATTTATTTACGTTAATCATTATTAAAGGTTTAATAAATTTTCGAGATAATTGGGCCTCCATTAGCATATCTACAGCGATTTTCGAGAAAACCTAATGAAGAAGTCTTCAGAAGAGTCTAGTAGCATATCTACAGGAATTCGAAGATTTGGGCTCGAATTAGTCCCGAAATCCTGATAGAAGAGGCACAACTACGGATATGTTTTTCTTGTAAGGATCTTTGCTTTTTTGCAGTCCGACGAAAAAGAAATTTCATCTGGTTTTCAACGTATATCGATAAAATTGAATGAATTAAAAAAATTATAATTTCCGATTCTTTTTTGGTATAAAATTAATCTTATTCGTTAAAAGTTCATCCTTTTGTTGAAAAGTCAACTATTTAGTTGAAAATTCAGCTATTTGGTGGAAAATTAACATTATTGTTGAAAATTCATATTTTCAGGTAGTACATTCAACTGTTTTTGTGAAAACTCGTCATTTTGTCTTGAAAGTTCAACTATTTTGTTGAAAATTGATATGTTTTGGTAATAATAGAAACTTCATCTATTTTGGTTAAAAATGCAACTGTTCGGTTGAAAATAATTGTGTTTCCGTTTAATTTTCAACCGAACTATTTAACTGTTTTTTTTTAATTCGTTTTTTCTAGCAATAAAAAAAATTTCTGGTTGAAAAGTAAACTGCTTTGCTTGAAAATTCAATTATTCGGTGGATAAATAACTTATTTTTGTTGAAAATTCATATTTTAAGGTTGTAAATTTAATTCTTTTGTTAAAAACTCGTCTTTTTGTGTTAAAATTTCAACGATTTTGTTCAAAATTCCTCAGAAAATTCTTATTTCTTGATATAAATGTCATCTTTTCTGGTAAAAATACAACAGTTTAGTTAGAAATTAATCCGCTTTGGTTGAGAATACAACTATTTCTTGAAAATTCATCTTTTTGGTATATAATTAATTTTCTTGGATGAAAATTCATCTTTTTGTTTAAAAGTCAACTATTTTGGTTGAGAATTCAATTTTTCGGTGTAAAATTAATTTTTTTGTTGGAAATTAATATTTTTAGGTAGTAAATTCAACTTTTGTATTCAAAAATCGTCATATTTTGAGGTAGTGCATGCAACTGTTTTTGTGAAAACTCGTCATTTTGTCTTGGAAGTTCAACTATTTTGTTGAAAATTGATATGTTTTGGTAAAAATAGAAACTTCATCTATTTTGGTTAAAAATACAACTGTTCGGTTGAAAATAATTCTGTTTCCGTTTAATTTTCAAACGAACTATTTAAATGTTTTTTTTTTAATTCGTTTTTTTTTTGCAATAAAAATAATTTTTGTTTGAAAAGTAAACTGCTTTGCTTGAAAATTCAATTATTCGGTAGAAAATTAATTTATTTTTGTTAAAAATTCATATTTTAAGGTTGTAAATTTAATTCTTTTGTTAAAAACTCGTCTTTTTGTGTTAAAATTTCAACGATTTTGTTGAAAATTCTTATTTCTTGGTAGAAATGTCATCTTTTCTGGTAAAAATACAACAGTTTAGTTGACAATTATTCCGTTTTGGTTGAGAATTCAACTATTTCTTGAAAATTCATCTTTTTGGTATAAAATTAATCCTCTTGGATGACAATTCATCTTTTTGTTGAAAAGTCAACTATTTTGATTGAGAATTCTATTTTTCGGTGCAAAATTAATTTTTTTGTTGAAAATTAATATTTTTAGGTTGTAAATTCAAATTTTGTATTCAAAAATCGTCATATTTTGAGGCAGTACATTCAACTGTTTTTGTAAAAACTCTTGAAAGTTCAATTATTTTGTTGAAAATTGCTCGGAAAAATGATATGTTTTGGTAACAATAGAAACTTCATCTATTTTGGTTAAAAATGCAACTGTTCGTTTGAAAATAATTCTGTTTCCGTTTAATTTTCAACCGAACTATGTAACTGTTTTTTTTTTAAATTCGTCTTTTTTGGCAATAAAAATAATTCTTGGTTGAAAAGTAAACTTCTTTGTTTGAAAATTCAATTATTTGGTAGAAAATTAACTTTTTTGTTGAAAATTCATATTTTAAGGTTATAAATTTAACTCTTTTGTTAAAACCTCGTATTTTTTGTGTTAAAATTTCAACGATTTTGTTGAAAATTCTTATCGCTTGGTAGAAATGTCATCTTTTCTGGTAAAAATACAACAGTTTAGTTGAAAATTACTCCGTTTTGGTCGAGAATTCAACTATTTCTTGAAAATTCATCTTTTTGTTGAAAAGTCAACTATTTTGGTTGACAATTCAATTTTGCGGTGTAAAATTAATTTTTTTGTTGAAAATTAATATTTTCAGCTTGTATATTCAACTGTTGTATTGAAAAATCGTCATATTGTGTTGAAAGTCCAACTATTTTGTTGAAAATTCATATGTTTTGATAAAAATGTCATCTTTTTTAGTTAAAAATATAATTCTTTGGATTAAAATGAAACTATTTTCGATTTAAAATAAAAAACTTTTTTAGTTGAAATATAAACTATGTGTTACATGTTTTTTTTATTTTGTTAATTCACGTTTTTTTGTTCAAAATTCATCTTTTTTGTTTAAAAAATCATATTTTCAGGTTGTAATTTAAACTTTTTTGTTGAGAAATCGTCATTTTGGGTTGAAACTCCAACTATTTTGTTGAAAATGCATATGTGTTGGTAAAAATGTCATCTTTTTTAGTTAAAAATGTAATTCTTTGGATTAAAATGAAACTGTTTTCGATTTAAAATAAAAAACTTTTTTAGTTGAAATATAAACTATGTGTTACAAGTTTTTTTCGTTTTGTTAATTCACGTTTTTTTGTTCCAAATTCATCTTTTTTGTTGAAAAATCATATTTTCAGGTTGTAATTTCAACTGTTTTGTTGAAAAATCGTCATTTTGTGTTGAAAGTCCAACTATTTTGTTGAAAATTCATATCTTTTGGTACAAATGTCATCCTCTTTAGTCAAAAATGCAACTCTTTGGATTAAAATGAATCTGCTTTGGTTGAGGATTCAACTATTTTGTTAAAAATTCGCCTTTTTTGGATGAATTGAACTGTATTTGATTTAAAATTAAAGTCTTTTTGGTTCGTGTGAGGTTTTTATGTCGGGGTCCGACATAAAAAATATGTGTAGTCCGAAATTTAAAACAGTTTAGTCCCTGGAAAATTTTAAAATTCAAAAAATCTGAATCATCTGAATAATTGATGACTTAACCTGTATTATATACTCCTTAATTTTTCATTTGCATTCAAAGTAAACTTTGTATGCTCGATTATTTATGTCATCTAAAGAAAAATTATTTTTGATCCTGAGATATTTGAATATAAAAAATCATTATCATATTATGTCTGTATATATCTCGGTATTTATGATTAATTTTTGACCGAACTACGACACACGTATATAAAATTCATGGATAAATTGCACGATGGACTTCGTAAATCAAATTCTATTCGGTCTTCATAAAAGATATCGTATTACGATCAAAAAGTCTATCTACTTAACATATATACGGTAGATGGCTCGATAGAATCATTTACAATCGAAAAGACGTATCCATATATGTCTCTTTTTATGAAGGCTATCTACTTTTTTCTAATACCGCCTTAACAAGAAATATAATATTGAGTTTTAAAATATGGAAGAAATATTAATTTAACCTTCAGTTCAATCGCACTTATACATCTTTTGTGTCGCTGTACGCAATTAATTCAGTTATTTCCGGATGTTAATTTCTTAATTTGAAAAGCCTTTGTAACACTTTTAAACGTATAGCCTTTAGGATCAAAATTCAAAATATTATCGCCTGTATCACATTCAGTCAGTGGCACTGATATAAGAGTTTTATCAACAGTTATGACCACCCCATCTAAGCAACGTGTCCGGTCAGCATAATAAGCATTGCATACCATAACGATAAAATGACAGGAAGTCAAGATTAAGAAAAAAATAAAATAAGCATCTTATGCCAATGGGTCTTCGAAGAAATTGAATGGGACTTTTTTCCCATTCCAATTGCCATATCGCTGAGGTGATTCTGGTAAAGGCGGCACTCTTTGATCAGCTTACTCACATAAAATCGAGCATAAGCATCAGATATGCTTTTGATAAAACATAGCAAGTATATTAAAATATAGCAAATCACGACAACACACAACACTAATTTTAATTGGAATTTCAAACTAAAAAAAAATCTACTACTCGTTTTTCTTGAACTTATTGATTTCAGAGAGGCAAGCTGAAGAATACTTGTATCTCGACTTACGAAATAATTGAATTGTTTTTGGTATGTTGAATAGGTAATATATTGAATTCAATATAAAACGCTTAAGATTTCAAATCGAAATATATTGCATTTTCAACAAAGTAGTTGAACTTTCCAGCAAAAAAGATTCATTTTTTACCAAAAGATGAATTTTATACAAAACAGTTTCATTTGCAATGAATTAGTTGAACTTTCAAGGAAAAGAGAGGAATTATCAACAAAATAATTGAATTTTTAACCTGAAAATATGAATTTGCAATCAACTGGTCGAATTTTCAAACAAAAAAGATTAAACTTCAACCACAAACAGTTGAATCTTTAGTCAAATATGTAGTTGAATCTTCAAGCCAAAAAGCCGAATTTTTTAGAGGACAGTTTAATTTTTCAGCCAAGGAAGACGAATTTGACAAAAAGGCAAATTCTAAACAAAATAGTTAAATTTTCTAAAAAAAAGTTAATTATGAACTAAATAGTGGAATTTTTGAACAAAATAATAAACTTTTCGATCCAAAAAGTCGAATTTTCAACAGAACAGTTCAATTTTTAAGTCAAAAAGACGAAATTTTCAAACCACGAATATGAATTTTCAACGAATAAGTTCATTTTTAACGAAAATTTTAATTTTTAACCAACTAAATAGATGAATTTCCAACCTGCAAAGATAAATTTTCAACAAGCCTAAAAGACAATTTTAAATTAAATTTTCAACAAAATAGTTGAATTTTCAACAAAAATGGCGAAACTTTAAAAAAATATTTAATTTTGAACAAAGACGTTTAACTTTCAACCAAGTAGTTGCATTTTCAATGAGAAAATGAATTTTGAACGAAAAATCTAATACTCGGTGAGTTAATATTTGAAACAAAAAAGATTTTAATTGAAAATAAAATCTGTTAAATTCAATAAAGCAGGCTATTTTTCAACAAAATAGTTGAATACTCAACCAAAACAGATTGATTTTTAACCAAATAGTTGCATTTTTAATAAAAAAGATAAAATTCTGCGAAAAGAGGTGCATCTTCAAACTTAAACGACGAATTTTTTACAAAAAGTAGAATTTTCAACTAAAAAAATGAATTTTTAACCAAAATGCTTGTTTTCAAACAAATAGTCGAATTTTCTACGAAAATAATATAGAATTTGTATTCCAAAGAGAAAAATTTGCAACAAAAAAGTTGAATTTTGAAGTAAAAAAGATGAATTTTCTACAGAACATTTGAGTTTTGAACAAGATAGTTCATTTTCAACCAAATAGTTGTATTTAAAATAAAAAACTATTAATTTTGAGCCCAAAATGAAGAAGTTAAATTTGCAGTTCAAAACATTAATTTTCAAACAAACAAAAAATGTCAACAAAATTGTTAACTTTTTAACGAAAAGAATGAATCTTCAATTAATAGAATGGATTTTTAATAAAGTAGTTCTACTTTCAACCAAGTAGTTGAATTTTCAATCAAAAAAATGAATTTTCTACCAAAATTGACGAATTTTGAACACATGAATTTTCAAGCAAATATTTCATTTATCAACTAAAATCTATCAATTTTCAACCAATAATAGTTCAATTTTCTGTCAAAAAGAATTAATTCTCAATGAAAAAAGAACGAATTTTTAATAAAATATTTCAATCTTAAACCAATAAAATGATTTTTTGACAAAGTAGTTCAACTTTCAAACAAGTAGTTATATTTTCAGCCAAAGAAAATTAATTCTCAATGAAAAATTTAGTATTTGAATTTTCAACTAAAAACGATCAATTTTAATCCCAAAATGTGTTTATTTTATAAAGGAAAAAAAAGCATTTTCGTTTCAAATTCGTCTAGTTTAGACGATTTTATTCGAAATTTCGGTATATCAGTTGACGTTTCGAACTCGGACCGATTCCCTCATTAGATAGCATTCAACATTACTCGTTATAATAAGTAAAAATGTTTAAAAAAATGTTTTTTTTACTCTTTATTAATATCATTGTAGTTGCCCGGACGTAAAAATCAAAGAATATTTACCATCCCAAAATTTTTTTTTATCGGTTATTTAAATTTTCAGTTAAGAGCAAATTTTCAGCTAAAAAATAATTTTCAACATTATAGTTAAATATTCAACCAAATTGTAGAATTTTTACCAAAATAAATTATTTCTGAACCAAAAATATAATAGTAGACTTTTCAATTAAAAAGAATTAACTTCCAACGGAAAATAGTTGGACTTTCTTGATTCAGTTCGAATTTAAGCGAATGAACGAGTTAAGTGGAGAATAGAGAAAAGAGTGCGAAGTTTGTATTGAGATGCTTTACTTGTAAAATAAAAGCACACATTTTTATTTTATCAAGCATTTCAAAAAGTTGTCAGCCACATTTATATTTTTCCTCGTCAGAAATAGTCTCAAATCCTGGGGCGCCCCCCCCCCCCCTTAATTTAAGTGTGACGTATTTTTTAAACGGCCCCTTTTCGATTTCTATGAACAATTAAACATTAGAATCTGAATAAAAAGGCAATTAACTTCTTCTTGGGAGAAGCACTCGATATTAATAAAGAAACTCGAACTAATTTCCCGACGAATGGGGCAATTAATGTACCGAAGAGAAAATCCGTTTAGCGTCGCGTCGAGAAGGAAGCTCCTCAAGATAAATTGGTTTCGAGGGATTTTCTAAAAGCAGGTCCTACTGCCACTCGTCAGTGCAGGAAATTCGAGGGTGTGCTACCTTTTGTATCGACCCCAAGGACACAGACTCTTTTCGGCAAACTTCAAAGCGAGATGTAGCCTGAATGTCAACCGTGACCTAACAATGGTCAATAGTCAATACCGATAGCCAACAGGACACAAAACAACCGCCTGCACTAAGAACCGACTTTAACAGTTCTTCGGAATTTCATCTGCACCATTTCGAATTTTCAACTGCCTAGTTTTTTCCCTCGCTTTTTCGCTTTTTCCAAACTACATTCCGCACACTGCCCTAAATCAGATAGATGAAAAATTTGTACCACCGATATCCAGAAAATTCAAACACTAAAGAGAAATTCCAAATTTTAGGTTGACTCATTTCTTAGTTTTTTCTCCATTTTTTTAGTTTCCTCTTAATCATTTCTTGTTTCAATTGGAATAACAAATTCTCATCATTTAAAATTAGATGCAGTGTTGGAGAAGGTATTCTCTAAAAAGAGGAACTAATTATAGCTAAAGGTACTTCGTTATAAATAGTAACTTGTTACATTTCCAGTAGGGTGGATCTAAAAAAAATTTTATAAATTGAAAATGCCTTAGCACTGACAAGTTTCCCTTTGGGTCCCTTATAATTATTGTGTATCAAATTTGAAATGAATCAATAATTATCTTACGGTTGGGCGGAGTCGAAATAGAATAAAAAAATGTTAATCGCAGAGTTTTATTGGACTGAAGTTTCAGACGTCATATGACGAATTTTTTTTTTTAATTTTTGGCTTATATATTGTCCAAAAACATAAAAAATGCACAGAAACTGTTTCTGTATTGGCTAAGCGCTAAGCCTAAGCCCTAAGGCGATTCCAGCGACAAATAACCGGAAAAACGATGCTCGCAAAGATAGACAGTAAGTTCTCCCCCAAAACGAAGAGGGGGTGACTTTTTTAACCTACCCTATTCGAAAGGTGCCGTCAAGAGGTATTAGACAAAAAATTTTAATTTATTTTTCCATTTGCGGACAACAGCTAAAATTGAGAAAAACTGTCAGAAACTTTTCCCTTAGAAACACGAGTTTCTGACGGTTTTTCTTAATTTTAGCTATTGTCCGCAAATGGAAAAATTATTTTAAAATTTTTTTCTAATACCTCTTGATGGAATCTTTCGAATAGGGCAGGTTGAAAAAGTCACCCCCTCTTCGTTTTGGGGGAGAACTCACCGTTTTCCCTTGGGAACTCGAGTTTCTGACGGGTTTTCTCAATTTTAGCTATTGTCCGCGAATGGAAAAATTATTTTAAAACTTTTTTCTAACACCTCTTGACGTTACCTTGCGAATAGGATAGATTAAAAAAGTCACCCCCTCTTCGTTTTGGGGGAGAACTTACTGTCTATCTTTGCGAGCATGGTTTTTCCGTTTTTTTGTCGCAGGAATCGCCTTAGCGGCTTAGCCAATACAGACACAGTTTCTGTGCATTTTTTTTATGTTTTTGGACAATATAAAAAAAAAATCGTCATATGACGTCTGAAACTTCAGTCCAATCAGAGTTTTGGAAAATCGTGAATGTTATTTTTGTTTCTTAATCTGCATAATATGCCTAATTTTTACCATTTTTCAGATTTTTTATTTGAGTTTATATAGGAGAAATCAAATTTTTTATGGAAACCTGAAAATGAAAAAAAAATCTAGTAGCTCTAAAAATTATAAATAATTTTTTTTCAGCATAGAAAAGCTCTCGGAAAAACTTTCTTATGTTCAAAATGTACTTCCAAACAAATTTAGAAGATGAAATCGTTAACACTTTTCAGAGCTAAGGCCTTCTCAATTTATGAATTTTTTTTCGATTCACCCTAATTTCCAGTCACTGATACAAGTAACTTGAAGTTCCTGCAAAGTTCCCTTTTTTGTATACGGAAAAATATGTTAGATATGTCAAAAAATTCTAATAATTTCCTAAACATAGATCGACGCTGTTGTTTTTATTTTTCGCAACTGAAGAATTTTCAATTATACATCTTCAAAATTGAACTATTCCAAAAAAAAAACCTTCAAAATTACATACCTTTAAAATATAAATCTTAAAAATTCAATCATTTTCAATTCTATACTTTCAAAATTCAAGAATTTTCAATTGTAACTCTTCAAAATGGAAGAACTTAATTGTAGAAATAGGCCATTCTGCAAGTTTTAGGTTTTACAGAGGGGTTTACAATTAAAAATGTTGTAATTTTGACAATGTAAATTTAAAATTTCATCAATTTGGAAGATTAAGAATTAAAAGCTCTTGACTTTTGATTTTTAAAATGATCAAAATTCGACTCAAAATTATCATCAATTAAGAACTTTTATTTATACATCTTTATAAGTTAAGAATTTTAAATTGTAAATCGTTAAAATTGAAGAATTTTCAATCGTAAATCATCAAAATTATATCAATTTAAACTGTAAATCTTTATAATTGAAGACTTTTTAATTTTGAAAATTTACAATAAAAAATTCTGCAATTTGGATTATTTACCTTCGAAATTTCTTCAATTTGGAAGATTTAGAATTGAACACTTGGCTTTTGATTTTGAAAACCAGCAAAATTTAAGAATTTTTATTTATAAGTCTTTAAAGTTGAACAGTTTCAATTGTAACTCTTCAAAATTGTAGTTCTTTGAAATTTAACTCTTCTTAAGTTCAAATTCTGTAATTCTGATATTTTACATTCGAAATTCCTTCAATCTGGAAGATTCAGAATTGAAAACTTGACTTTTGATCTTCAAAATCATCAAAATTTAAAAAATTTTGTTTACAATTTTTTTAAATTGAAAAGTTTTCATTTATAACTTTTCAAAATTGCAGAACATATTGAATTGGAAATCGTTAAAATAGAAGAGTGTTTAATTTTGACAAAATACAATTCAAGATAGAAAATTCCCAAATTTTCAAATTCCACAACAAAATTAATAGTTGTTTGTTCTATTATAATAATCTTTTTTTTATGTGAGGTATTTATTCTTAAGTGCACTATTAAATTTTGTATCGGAAATTTGAAAATTGGGCAATTTACTATTTTTGGAAATTTGAAAATTCGGAATTTGATTAATTTCGAGAATAAAAATTTTCGATGGTTTTATTTTCTTTCGAGAATTTTACTTTTTTTCAGAAAGTTTTTCTTAAGGTAATTATTTTTGCGGTATTTTGCCACATTCGGAACTTTGAAAGTTCGGCAAAATTATGCCATCCCAATTAAAATAGAAATGTTTGCAGTTTCAAACGTAGAATATGAAATAGAACAACTTGCAAATTTTCACTTTGAGCTTCGAGTCAAGCTTTAATTGTTTAAAATTAGTATCAATTAATTAGTATCAAAAATTTCGAATAATTAAAAAAATTGAAAATTAAATTCTACAATTTAAAATTTTTATTTTGTACGTATGAATCTGAAATCATGGAATTTGAAAGGTTTCTAATTTTAAAACTATTCAATATTGAATGCTGCTGTTTTAACTGTATTATTCATTTGTTTTTATTCATATCATTATTTAATATAAACCGAAAGAGTCATACTTTCATTTAAAATGATAAATGAACAAAATTTTGAATCAAAATTACCTCATCCCGGTTCATCTTGAATCAAAATCTGGTTAAAGATAAACTTCTTTTTTTTAAATTAAGATAGAACAGAAATCCATTTTATCATGAATAATTTTATGCAAAATGAGCATGAAAAAGATTCAAAATTAAAAAATAGACTTCTAGATCACCTCACTTTTCGGCTCATTAGAGACAAAAATAACCAATTGAAAAAAGAGGGAGAAAAGGAGAAAAAGTCAACCAAAAATACCAACCTCTCACTTTTTCTTTTATCCGTCTTTTTTATACTACCAAGGAAGCAACATGTTTCGGAGTCAATTTAAACTCCCTCATCAGGGATTATTTATAGGAAACTACAAGGTATGACAAAAATATATTATTATGCCAATTTGGAAAAATCAGAAACATAATACCTGCCGATAAAAATAATATATATATATATATATATATAT
>CAKNYM010053125.1:694351-784826 GCA_932195095.1 Andricus curvator | reverse complement strand
ACATAGTCGGTTTTCATCAAATCTCCACGTTTTGAGACCCCCTGAGCCAGAAAAAACGGTTTTTACCAAGGTGTCTGTCTGTCTGTAGTCTGTCTGTCTGTCTGTCTGTCTGTCTGTCTGTCTGTCTGTCTGTCTGTCTGTCTGTCTGTCTGTAGCCACGATAACTTTCGAAAAAATGATCAGATTTGATTGAGCTTTGGCACACTTTTTTATGGCCGAAAAATAGAGAACGAGTTCGTTAACCAGCTATTTTGGATGAAAATTCAAAAAGTGAGCACATTTTGAAAATTTTTGAGACCACTTTTTTTTAAGATTTAAAAATTCTATGTATGGTTATTAGTAGTACTTAAAATGACGAACAAAATATTCTAATGACTTTTCGTGATAAAACAAAAATTACTGGAGTTATAGCATTTTCAAAATTCCCAAAAACAAACGAAAATGTACATTTTAAGCCGAAAAACGCACGATATGGAAAAAAGTCAAGAGGAGAAAAACGTTGCTTTTTGAACGCCCTATAATATTTTCATAACAACTTTTTGAATTTTTTGAAAAATAAAAAATTCAAATTTTGATCGCACAAAAAAATAATCAAAAATTCCATTTTGCTGTGAAACTATGCAAGATACGAGAAAAGATCATTCCACCAAAATTGTGCACCCAAAAAAGATCTACAAATTTCTTATCATTCACTTTTTGATATGACGCGTAGTTTTTGTTTTATTCGTAAAAAACAGCATTGAAAATAGAAAAATCAAATGCACAGAACCGAGCGTGGAACGCAAGGTTCAAATGATTTTCAAATCAAATATCGAGCGCGAAGCGCGAGTGTCTGGATGAGAATGTGTTCCTTAAGGTCGATAGAACCTTGAGTAAATGAAGTTCCTTTTCAGTCTAAAATAAAAACAAATTTAACAATCACTTAATATGTAGAGGTTTTGATAATATTTGCAAACAAACTTTTTCTTTTCATCGAAGTCGAACACGAAGTTGAAAAATCTAGAGCAACCGAGCGTAAAGCGCGATGTAGATACGCCCGAGCGCGTAGCGCGAGGTGAATACATAATCGAGCGCGAAGCGCGCGATGAGAATGTGCCCGCGAAGCGGGCAGATTTTTTAAAATACTTTGCGGGAGTTTATCAGATTTTAATGGATTTCAGAGAATTTATTCACAAGAATTGAAGAACTTCGCAGAATTTCAAAGATTTTAAGATGTTTTAAGATTTCAAGGAATTTTCAATAGATTTCAATAATATGAAGGGATTTCCAAGGATTTTTGAGGTTTAAGGGTATTTTTAAAAATTCCAAGAAATTTGCAAGAGATTTACAAAGATTCAGTGAATCTAAAACAATTGCAAATAATTTGAAATATTCTAGGGTATTTTAAAAGATTCCAAGGAATTTTAACGAGCTTAAAAAAATTTCAAGGGATTTCAAAATATTGTAAGGGATATGAAATATTTTAGAGTATTTTAAAAGATTCCAAGGGACTTTTACTGATGTCAATAATTTGAGGGGATTTCAATAGTTTTTAATTATTTCAGGATATTTTAAAAGATTCCAAGGAATTTCCAAATTATTTTAGTAATTTAATAGGATTTGAAAGGATTTTAAATAATTGAGGGTGTTTTAAAAAATTCCAAGGAATTTCTAATAGATTTCAATAATTTGAAGTAATTCCAAAGGATTTTAAAGATTTTAGCGTATTTTTTAAACTTCCGAGGAATTTTCGAGAGCTTTAAATAGTTTCAAGGGATTTCAAAAGATTTTGAATGAGTTTAAATATTTTAGGGAATTTCAAAAGATTCCGAGGCATTTTCAAGAGATTTACAAATTTAATAAAATTATCATGGGATTTTAAAGAATTTCGGAAGGTATGGGATAATTTTATTCGCAAGAATTGAGCGATTTCGTAATATTTCAAAGATTTTCAATAGATTTCAATAATTTAAAGAGATTTGAAGTGATTTTTAAGATTTTAGGGTATTTTTGAGATTTTTGAGATTTTAGGGTATTTTTAGAAACTCCAAGAAATTTTCAAGAGATTTGAAAAGTTCCAAGGGATTTCAAAAAATTAAAAATGACTTGAAAGATTTTAGGGTATTTTAATAAAAGATTCCAACATTTTTTACAACACATTTTAACGCGCTTGAAAAACTGCAAAGGGATTTCAAAATGTTGTAAAGGTTTGGAAATATTTTAGAGTATTTCGAAAGATTCCGAAGAATTTTTAATTGATTTCAATAATTTGAAGGGGCTTCAAAGGATTTTAAATATTTCGGAGAATTTAAAAAGTTTTCAAGGTATTTTCAATCGATTTTAGTAAAAAAAAGTAAAAAGTGAAAGTAAAAAAAATTTTGAAAGGATTTTCAAGAATTTTAAGGGATTTATAAAAACTTTCATGCAGCTGCGAAGAAGTTTGGAAGATATATGGAACAATCTTACAAGATCTATAAGGTTTTATGATATTTTAAAAGATTCTAGAAGATTTTATCAGATTTCCTAGGATTTCAATTTATCTTAAGGGATTTTAAAAGCCCTTTAGGTATTTTAATAAATTTTCTATTATTTCAGGAAATATTATCAAATTTTATAGAATGTCACGGGATTCTATAATATTTTAATGGCGTTCGAAGAATTTCTTTCCCAAGAAGTGAGGGATTTCGTGAGGTGTTTCAAAGATTCGAAGAGATTTTCAAATATTTGTTGCAATTCATTTGAATTTATTTGAAATTCACCCTAAATTCTTAATAATTTACCCTGAATTGTTTTAAATTCTTTGGAATTCTCTTGACTTTTTTAATTCACTTGAATTCCTCTAAATGCATTTAATTTGGCCTAATTAAATGGATATTAAAAAAAAAATTTTAGCTTCTGTTTATTTCTTCCTGAAGTCTTTTTCTCAGATGGATTCTTATCATCAAATTCTTTTGAATTTTCTTGAATTTCAATTCACTTTATTTCTTTTAGTTAACATTGAATGTTTATGAATTTTATTGAATTCTTCTCCTTTCCCTTAAATTCCTCTAAACTCACTCTAATTTGACTGAAGTCAATGGATTTTTTGGGATTTTTTTACAATTCATTTGAATTCTTTTGAATTCAACTCTTTGAAGTCTCTTTGACTTTGAGGTCAAAACGCCCAAGTATCAAATTTAATTGAGCTAAAAAATCAAATGAAAACGTTGCACAGTGGGTAATTTTGATACCCTGGGATTTTAAGTGGATGAATCGAATTCTTTTCAGTTCAAACCAATTAATAATTAATAGTCACATCATTAATACACAATAGTCACTTTAGTCACTTTTATGGTTTAAATAG
Source organism: Andricus curvator (assembly GCA_932195095.1). Lineage (NCBI taxonomy): Eukaryota > Metazoa > Arthropoda > Insecta > Hymenoptera > Cynipidae > Andricus > Andricus curvator. The sequence goes on along the minus strand of CAKNYM010053125.1, from coordinate 781,504 downwards.
GTCACTTTTTCACTTGTTTGAAGTAAATTAGGCTAAAATGAAAAATGAAAAATTAGTCAGGGAAAAGTCAGGGAATTTTGAAAATGAAGTTTTTCGGTCACCCTGGTTATTAATTATCATTGAAGTTAATTTACATAAAGAACGGCGATGTTAAAAATGTACGTGAATTTGCTATCCCACAAGCGTAATTTTAATCAGCTCGAAAATTGTATTGATCGAAAGAAGATATAGCAATAGAAATATTCTGTGACGCAAAGTCTTTTATTATTTCCTCGTCTCATACATTTTGAAAGCGCTGTCCATTTCCTGATTGCGGAAAACCCGCTGATGCCAGTTCAGCTTTTATCAGAACTAAAACACCTGCTTTTGAACCGTTGAAACATTAGAATTGTTCTTTCATCACAAAACAATTCCGTAAATTGTATTGTGCTTTAACTTCATTATTTAAAGATTAAAGTGCATGAAATGTGTCAGATTTCTATCATACAATGATGGATATTATTGGATCGAAATAATACAAGTTCAGTAATCAGATACATTTTCAAATTAGCAGGAAGCAACAATTTTTTTTTTAAATGCATATTAAAAAATTTGTTATTGTTCAAGGAAAGGCAGGGAAAACCCGTAATTTTGAAAAAAAATGTTGCAATAGTCAGGGCATTTTTATAGAGGCGCTCTAAATAACTGTTTAAAGATGATAAATTTGACATTTTTAAATTTAAATTTGAAATTGTTTTATTTCGTCGATAAAATATTCTATGTTAAAAATCTTACAAGATGGTTAAAGATTATATTTTTAGTTGAAAATGTTATCATTTGTTTGTAAATTCAACAATTTTGTTATAAAGTCATCCTTTTTGGTTGAAAATTCAACTGTTTTATTGAAAATTCCTCTTTTTGGGTTGAAAATTCAACTATTTTGTTGAAAATTAAACTTCTTTGGTTGAAGATTAAACTATTTTGTTGCAAAGTCATCTTTTTTCGTTGAATTTAACTATTTTTTAATTAAAATTAAAATCTTTTTTGTTTGAAACATCTAATATTACATTATTCGTTGAAAATTCATCTTTTTTTAGGTTGAAAATAGAACTTAGGGACTATTCAAGTATTACGTAAGCATTTGGGGGGGGGGGAAATAGATGCCTATTGTTGTATATTCGTAATGCAAAAATATGCTTACCATGGGGGGGGCAAGAATAGGGAAAATTATGCTTACGTAATACTTGAACGGCCCCTTACTTCGTTAAAGGTTGAAAAACTTTGTTAAAAAATCATTATTTGTTGAAGATTCATAATTTTAGTTAAAAATTCATCTCTTTTGCTTAAAATTTTTTTTTTTTAATTTTTTGAACTAAAAATGTAAATATTCCAGGTGAAGATTTGTCATTTTAGTTCATCTGTGGATGAAAATTCAACTATTTTGTTGAAAATTCGTCTTTTTTTTATAGGAACCTAATCTTCTTGGTTTGAAATTTTCACTCTTTGCTTAAAAATGCAACTTTTCGGTTGAAAATTCGTTTTTTTTGTTGAAAATGAATTTTTTTAACGAAAATTTAAGTTTGACATTTTTTGTCAGAAATTTATCTTGTTTAGTTGAAAATTCAACTGTTTATTTCAAAATTCATGTATTTTGTGAACAATTCTTTTTTTTTTAGTAAATGAATCTTTTTGGTTGAAAATTTTTCTTTTTCGTTTTAAAATTCATTCCTTTTCGTAGAAATTTCATCTTTTTTGGTTGAAATGTCAACTATTACATTTTTTGTGAGAATTCATCTTTGTAGATTGAAAATTCAACTGCTTCTGAAAAATTCATCTTTTTGGCTTGAAAATTTAACTATCGGTTTGAAAGTGCAGCTATTTTTGCTCGAACTTTAATCTGTTTTTATCGAAAATTCGACAATTCGATTGAAAATTCATCTTTTATAGTAGAGAAATCATCTTTTTTGATTAAAATCAATAAATAATATTACAATTTGAAAATTTGAATTTAAAATTGTTTTATTCCATATATAAAAGATGCTCTGTTAAAAATTTTACAAGATAAAAATTCTACTCTTTGAATATCAATGGTCAGGGAAAATGAAAAATTGCAGGTCACCCTGTCATATAAAAAGCACTTACTTCTTAAACTTAGTTTAGTTTCAAACTTTTACTTTTAAATCTACTTTTCTATTTCTTATTATGTTTTTCTAAACTTTTTGCATCACCTCATGTAACTTTGAAAGGGAGGATGTTATTTTCTCTCCCAAAAAGGTGATTAAGAGAAGATGGGTAAATACGAAAGGGAGGCGAGTGGTGAAATAGCAAATAGCAGGATGAGAAGTTATCATCAAGTTGAAAATTCGTCTTTTCTTATAGAAACCTAATCTTCTTGGTTTGAAATTTTCGCTTTTTGCTTAAAAATGCAACTTTTCGGTTGAAAATTCGTTTTTTTTTTGTTGAAAATGAATTTTTTTAACGAAAATTTAAGTTTGACATTTTTTGTCAGAAATTTATCTTGTTTAGTTGAAAATTCAACTGTTTATTTCAAAATTTATGTATTTTGTGAACAATTCTTTTTTTTTTAGTAAATGAATCTTTTTGGTTGAAAAATTTTCTTTTTCGTTTTAAAATTCATTCCTTTTCGTAGAAATTTCATCTTTTTTGGTTGAAATATCAACTATTGAATTTTTTTGTGCGAATTCATCTTCGCAGGTTGAAAATTCAACTCCTCGGGCTGAAAATTCAACTGCTTCTGAAAAATTCGTCTTTTTGGCTTGAAAATTTAACTATCGGTTTGAATCATCTTTTTTAATTAAAATCAATAAATAACATTAACATTTGAAGATTTGAATATAAAATTGTTCTATTCCATATATAAAAGATGCTCTGTTCAAAATTGTACAAGATTAAAATTCTGGTCTTTGAATATCAATGGTCAGGGCAAATGAAAAATCGCAGCTCACCCTGTCATATAAAAAGCACTTACTTCTTAAACTTAATTTGGTTTCAAACTTTTACTTTTAAATCTACTTTTCTTCGCTTATTATGTTTTTCAAAACTTTTTGTATCACCTCATGTAACTTTGAAAGGGAGGATGTTATTTTCTCTCCCAAAAAGGTGATAAGAGAAGATGGGTAAATACAAAAGGGCGACGAGCGGTAGAATAGCAGGATGAGAAGTTATCACGAAGTTTGGAGCTCGACCCTTGTGCTCTGATAAAATATTATATCTTTCAATTCAACAAAGTTTCTACAAAGTCGCAATTTTTAAAATTTGAAGTATTTTAGATTTTGATGAAAGAATAAAATTGGGAGCATTATTTGCAAGTATGAATACCACTTTTAATTTCAAAGCATTTAGATTCTGAAGAATATATTTTAAACACATTGAATAAGAAATACGATCATAAAGTCAAATATGCGTGGTTTTGAGGTCAGTTAACAGAAGCTCATCTTTATGTATCAATTGTACTGACAATATTTTTTGGCAAAATTTTCCATTGTAAAAAAGAGTCACATTATAAAAGATCATTGTACTTTATCTTATTTCTGAATCGCAATAAAAGTTGTAAAAGAGGAAAAAAAAACTCGAAATAGACTAAAAATATTTTAGCAAGCATTAATATAACATTTGCTGGCCTTTGAAAAAGGAAATAGAATAGAAGCAATACATTTGATTGAGGAGATAATAATTCGAACAATACTTTTTTTATAATAGTATACCTTAAAAAATTGCAGTTTGTTGCACTTACACTTAATTTCCTTTGTTATAAGGGATGTATTTTATCAGATTATTTGTCAAATATAATTTATTATATTTTGCTCCAAATATATAGTTTGCTTTTCAGAAAAGTGAGAGTTTTGCGTTTACTTTAGTGTTGATTTAGGCTCCTCTTTATTGCTATATAGTACATGAACAATACCAAGAATTTGAAAGTTCGAAATTCTCAACTCTATTAGTCTATTGGTCTATTCATCTTTTTTTCCATCGCTCTTCCAAACAGCAACATTTTTTCACCAAAGTTCCAATTTCGTACATTCAGTTTTCATTGAACCTTAGCCTGAAAAAGGGGTATGGCGTGGTAATAAAATCTCAGGTGTTTCACTCAGAATACTTTCAAAAATATAGTTTTAAAATCAAATTTTCGACTCCTTCTGGTATTGACGCGATTTGAAATTTTCATGAATTCACTTGAAATTTACTGATAAAACAGTGAAACCCGTAACCGTTATTGATTTCATTCAGTAACCCACTTCTCATAGATTAGAGAGATAGATTAAGATTATACTATCAATTTAGTTTCATCGGAATTTAATTTACATTCAGTTGAATTCCCACATGAATTCATTTTGAATTCAGCCCATCACATTTGAATTTCTTGGAAATTACATTACTTCGCCTCTTGTGTCCAATCGATTTCCACAGAATTCAATTGAGTTTATGGGAATTCAAATTAATTCAATTGAGATTACTTTTCTTCAATTGATTTAATTAACTTTACGCTTAAATGACAAGATTAGTCCGCTGTCGCTGATTATTAATATCCAGGGTAGCCTTTCGAAAAGTTGGCTGTTTATTGTTTAAACAAGTTTTTTAAAAATAAATTATTTATTGAAAAAGAAATACTGCGAAATATTTTTCAGGAAACTTAAACCAAGACAAGACTTTGGTCATTTTACACTTCTTTGCAAAATGAACCCTTTTCAAGTTATACTGTTATAAACAATTAAATAAATACTCCACTCACGATAATCTTTAGTTTACAATTACACAGTGGCCCATAAAGAAAAGTTTTATCTCAATCGGAAAATTTCTTTTTCTGAAAAGACATTTGCAATTCAATTGTTTATAACGCTATTATTTGCAAACGGTTAATTGTACCAAGATAGTGTAAAGTGAAGAAAGCCTGGTTTTCGGTAAAGCTTTCCGAAAAATATTTTGCAGATTTTTTTCCATAAATAATATATTTGTTTATAAAAACTGTTTAAATCGATAAACGAGCAATTTTTCGAAAGGCCACCCTGGATGTTCATAATAATCTAAGGAATAAAGTACATATCTAAATAGGGAATATTATATGTCAATGTGGAAAAATATAAAATCCTGTAGCAAACAACAATTTTGTATTACAAGTGGAAAAACTGCTGAAAAAATCGATAATAATTCCGACTTTTTTGGAAAAATCTCTAATCTACGTAGAAAAAATGTCTTATATTTTATGAGATTTTTGGAATCTCATAACTATTACGATAAATTTCCTAACGTTTCGGAAATATGCCAAGCTTTTTGAAAAATTTACTGATATTCTAGGAATAATGATCGATTTTTATCGGAAAAATATTTTGCCTATCGTTTTTCGAAATATTGCCTACTATTTTTGTGCAAAATTTTGTAAATTGTTGACAGTGTGGCAACGGGATAAACAGCGTCGAATTTTCTTGAATTTATTAGAATTTATCTTTAATTTAGAGTTGTAAATTAAAGTGGATTTAACATATTTTCTGTTATCAATAATATATACGGATGAATATCAAAAAGTTGATAATATCATCTCCTTGGAATATTATAAACGCTTGTGTTTGGAGGAATAATCAATTTGAATGATTAAATATAATTATTGATAACTGATAATTGATTAATAAATATAAATAAATTTGATTGAATGCTTCCCTGTCCAACTTGTTTCAAATTCATGGCTTTATATGTTTTAAAAGAGAACTTAGATTCTAATTCTTGAATGCACATATTTTTCAGAATTAATTGCAGAATAACAAAATCCCCGAGTTTTTACGTAATCCGAAATAAAAAAATTTTTCATTATTTTTATGGGTTATGAGTTTAATTTTCACGTATAAATTGATTATAATTGAAGATTTTTGCGAGTCGTGAAAATTTCTCCTTCTCACCTCTAAAACACTTAACCGATGGGTCAATCCAGACTGAAAATATTCTTTAAAATGATTCAATTTTTATTGCATAATCATTTCATCCAAGAAAGTTTTTTTTCAATAAAAAACAGATGAATTTTCAACAACCAAGGTTAATTTTCTACCCAAATAGACAAATTTTTAACAAAATACATGAATTTTCTACCAAACAGTTGCATTTTCAACTTATAAGGGAAAAATTTACAACATGAAATGGAATAGCTATTTTTTCAGATAAAATATAGTTGAAATTTTAAATAAATAGTTTCATTTTTAACCAAAAATATAAATTTCCAACAAAAAAGGTTATTTTCAACCAAAAAGTTTAGTTTTTAATCAAACCATTGAATTTTCAAACAAAAAAAAACACAGTTTTATACATAACAGCTGAATTAATTCACGACCAAATAGTTGAACTTTCAACTAAAATGATGAACCTTGAACAACAACAAAATTTTTTTTACAAAGTAGTTTAACTTCAAACCAAGTGTGTAGCTGATTTTTCAATCAAAAAATTAATTCTCAACGAATCATGTTATAGTTAATAGTTACACAAAAAAAGGTTTTAATGTTGAATAAAAAATAGTTGAATTCAACCAAAAAAGACATGAATTTTCAACTAAAATGATGAATTTTCCAAAAAGAAATAAATTTTCAATAGAGTTCAATATTCAACCAAAAAGTTTATTTTTTAACCAAGATGATCAAAATGACAAAATTGTCACAAGGGGGAGGGATGAGTAAAAAATGACTGAAAATACCTTCACGTAATATGTAGACTAGAGTGGTCCAAATTTATACCTGTAAAAATTCGACTTTCGATTTTCGGTGATAAAACCACCCCATTTTGTTCGTTTTCCGGAAAAAGAAATTCCGTAATTTTTGTTTTTTCAACGTTAACCCGTGCTCCCGGGCTTTTGAAATTAACATGGGGTTTTAAATGGGAAAAGCTCGATTTTCAAAAAAAATGGAAAAAAGAAGTACTTGTTATACATTTTTTGTCAATTAAAGTATTGTCACCTCTTGAGGAGTATTCAAGGAATAATTTCCACCCAATAGCTTTTAATTTTGACACACCTGAACCCCTTTAATTGTGCCCGAAATAGCAGTTTTCTATCAAATTCATGCTAAAGACAGATATTTTTAAAAAAAATTTCAACATGAATTATTTTTAATCGATAAGTGACGAGTTTTAAAGTATATTTTAAATAATTTTAAATTGTTTAAACAATTAGTATTTGTTTAAACAATTTTTTTCCCCTGTAAATCGTGAAAAGTTATTATTCCGAAAGATAATAACTGTTCACGATTTACAGCGGAAAAAATGGTTTAAACAAATACTTATTGTTTAAACAATTTAAAATTATATGAAATATACTTTAAAACTCGTCACTTATCGATTAAAAATAATTCATGTTGAAAATTTTTTTAAAAATACCGTCTTTAGCATGAATTTTATAGAAAACTGCTATTTTGCATTTTTTGGGGCATTTTCCGGGCGCAATTAAAGGGGTTCAGGTGTGTCAAAATTAAAAGCTATTGGGTGGAAATTATTCCTTGAATACTCCTCAAGAGGTGACAATACTTTAATTGACAAAAAATGTATAACAAGTACTTCTTTTTTCCATTTTTTTGAAAATCGAGCTTTTCCCATTTAAAACCCCATGTTAATTTCAAAAGCCCGACGGCACGGGTTAACGTTGAAAAAAAAAAAAATTACGGAATTTCTTTTTCCAGAAAACGAACAAAATGGGGGGTTTTATCACCAAAAATCGAAAGTCGAATTTTTGGACCACCCTAATGTAGACGATCCCTTTCATTGTTTCATAAAACTTGCAATGTTTCAGTGAAACATTTCATTCACTCACATCCCTATCTTTATTGCTTGGCCAAGACAAGAATTATATTCCTAAGCCCTCAGCACAATTCCTCTTCTATTATTTCTCACTTCCTCCTCTTCTATTTTTGCTCACTTCCTTCTCTTCAAACACCACTAGCAGTCCAGCTTTTTTTACCCAATCTCCACACATTTTTTACATCGAATTTTACCCTGAAGCCGACCCTGCAAAGGAGGACTGACTGGGTAAGCTGGCTTAAGGGGAGTTAGAAGAGAAGGAGGGGTAAGGGCCCCTCCGTCGCCTGCACTGTTTGCGCCACGCTCCTCCATCTCTCCACCTCGGCGACTGCCTGCTCAGTCAGTGCGTTCCCGTTCGCCGAAGGGGAAGGTTCGTTTCTTCTCACATTGTTCCGCACGTGCCAAATCGATCCATTTTCCGGTCACGTTCTTCTAACCGCGAGGGTTCGTTCAACCACCGGTGCTTCATCCCCGCGAAAAATCAATTCGCGGGAATTTTGAATTTGAAAAATCAGTGCATGTGTGAGAAAGTTACCAGTGTTGTTTCAGAAAAGTTCTTTGAAACCAGGGACACCAACCTATTGACTCCCAACAAAAATGGATTAAATTCAGGAAATTCGACATTCACCGACGGCAAATCAAGGTGAGATTTCTATCCTTTTCAAAAGAGGAATTGAATCGATGAATTACACGAATCGGGAGCTGCTTAGCGATCCGTTCCGTTTTACACGCTTGCTACACTCGCTAGAACTGAAAACGAGCATTCACGTCTCGGGTTTGAAATGATTGGGGAGTCCCCGAAAAAGGGAAGAAATGCCGGGAAGTTTGGATAGATTGATGTTCTTTTTTTTTAATTCTTAGGGCCATTATCATGAATCTGATAGAAATTTTTACATTTTTTTCAATATTATTATCTGAATGTGTGTCAAGATCAAAATGACTTAATCTTTAACTTAATTTATAAAATCGACAAATCAAAGACACATTGATTATTGCAGACAATTTTAGAAGAGAAACCGAAGTACAAATATAGTGCAAAATAAAGTGTAAAAATAGTTGAGGTCATAATTGTTTACTTGAATGTAGTTATTTGCATATTTACAAAAGCTCATTCTATTCCTTGAAAGGTTCTTTACAATTATTCTCGTCGCTGCGTTTTTATGGACATTATCTATAGTTAGTAAGTTTTTGAATTAAACAATTTGCTGATTAATATTTAATAAAAACATGACGGATAGAATGGTAAAGAACGTTTCAAGGAATAGAATTAGCTTTTGTAAATTAACATTCAATGAAAATTACGACTTGTGTCTGAAGCGGAAGAAAGAAGACAAATATACAAATGACTACATTTAAATAAACAATTATGACGGCAACAATTTTTTTATTATTTACGCTTGGGTTTCTCTTCTAAAATTTGTTGCGATAATCCATGGACCTTCTTTTGTCAATTTTATAAATCAGCCTGAACATTAAGTAATTCTTCACTATCTAAAATAATCTTCAAAGATGATACACTTTTTATTATACGTTTTAAAATTTCGAAGAAATCTATTCTCAGATCTTAAGCACATACTTTTTTATTTGTTTAGGATTTAGGTCTTTTATCATCGGATTCAAATTGTTTGGACCTTTTTCTGTCACCCTCAAAAAAATATTGATGAAAACAGAGCTTATATTCCTCAGAATTGATGATGCACTTTTATCGTTTGTGACAGGTTACATCCTGGCGTTCCAATCTTAAAAGTCATTTCTCATAATTTAACTGTCACCAATTATAGAAAAATCTACCACTAAATCTGAAGACTATTTTATAAATAGAATAGAATTTGTCGTTTCAAAAGAGACGAAGGTTAAAAAATGTTCAATTTTTTCAGAGATACTAATGACTGTAAAAATTATGGAACACCTTTTTTAAAGAAATTTTCATAAAGAATGGCTTATGAGTGAAATTACGGGTTTAATAATTTTCTTTTTGCGATAGATTTTTGGAGACAAGGCATAAATTTTCGCTAATTTCCGCAATTTAGAACCCATTCCAGGCGTCGGACTCGTGAGACTGTTGACACTTTGTGACACTCTTTTTAACGATGCAACTATTTTGCTACTGTTTTTGTCAAATCACCATTTCAAAAATCGGAAATTTTAAAAGCTTTAAAGGGATTTCCAAGTATTACATGGTATTTTTAAAAGTTTCAAGAGATTTTTAAGATTTCTACAGATTCCAAGGGGTTTTAAAGGATTTTAACTGATTTTAAGGATTTCAAAAGATTCTATAGAGTATTTTGAAATATTTTTTTTATTATTCGATTATAGGCTCGTCATACTATACCGAGGATTTCCAAGGTTTTTCAGAGAATTAAAAAATATTTTAAGGGATTTTAAACATTTTAAAGGATTTTAAAAAATATAGATGGTATTATACAAGATTCTAAGATTTCAATGAACTTTTGCGGTATTTGCTAAATTTTAAGAGATTTCAAAGAATTTCACAATATTCAGGGATTCATATGATTTCAAAAGAAATTAAGATTCCATAATAAAGATATGATCAATTGATCATAAGAAATGTCTATATATTTCAAGGGATTTAAACAAATTCGAGGGTTTTCCACGAATATTTTTCAGCGAACTTATTCAACAAAATTCCAAGCTTTTTAGCAGATTTCAGTTTATTTAAAAAAAGCTTTTAGACTATTTTAAAAGATTTAAAGGAATTTCAGAAAGTATCAAAGATTTCATGGAGCTTTATCATATTTTATTAGATTTTACGGGATGTCTGAAGATTTCAATGGTTTCATAATTTTTGAATGATATATTACAAATTTCAAGCTGTTTTATCCCAACCTGCCCTGGAGATTTTACAAGTTTTAAAGCATTTTATCAATCTCACGGGATTTCAAATGATGTTAGAAAGTCTTTTGAGTAGCGTTCAAAGAATTCCATAGAATTTCAAAAAATTTCGAACGATTATAAACGGGTATCTTGGATGTCAATGATATTAAAGATATTTCAAGGGATTCCAACAAATTTCTAGAGAATTTTAGGGAATAATTTCACCAGATTTAAGGGATTCATACCATTTCTAAAGGAATCACGAAATTTCAAAGGATTTCTACGTTATTTGAGGGATTTCAAAGATTATAAGTGATTAAAATCCATCCATGGGATGGATTTCAGAGGATTTCAAGGAGCTCATCATTTTTGAAAAGAGATACGGTTTTTTCTAATTCCAAAGAATGTAACGAGATTTTAAGAGTTTTTAGCGAATTTTGTTGGATTACAGAAAATTTCATAGGATTTCAAAAGAAATTAAAAGGGCTTTTAATAGATTTCAGTGGATTTCTAAGGTTTCATAATTTTTAAAGGAATTTTGAAATATATTGCAGATTACAAGATATTTACGACTTTTATGAGATTTTACTAGATTTCTGTGGGATTGATATGGATTTCACAAGATTTAAGGGATTTTATCAATTTCATGCTCTTTGAAAGGATTTTACAGAGTTTAAGGTATTTTCAAAGATTCCAAGAAATTTAACGATTTTTAAATTTTTAAAGATTTTTCATAGAATTTGGTAGGATTTCAGAAAATTTCAAAGTATTTTAAAAAGTTATCCAGGAGATCAGTGATATTTTTACTATTTTACGGCATTTACAACATTTCAAGGAATTTTGCAATATTTGAGAGATTCAGAGGTTTTCAACAGAATTCAAAGTTTTTGAATAGATTGCAATGAATTTAAAAGCTTTTAGGAAATCTAAAGGTTTTAAGGGTCTTTATCAGATTTTATGTAATTTTACGCTACGGCATTCCAGAGGATTACAAAGATTGCATCATTTTTGAAGGAATTTTGGAAGATATTACAGATTTTAATATGTTTTACTGAAATTTACTCGATTTTTGTAGAATTTCACAAGATTTAATGGATTTTATCAAATTCAAGGGTTTTCAAATGATTTTAAAGAGTTTAGTGTATTTTAAATGATTCCAACGAATTTAACGATTTCATCATTTCTGAGGGTTTTCAAAGAATTTTGTAGGATTTCAGACATTTTCAAAGTATTTTAAATGGGGTTCAATGATATTTCAAAGATAGCAAGAGATTCAAACGGATTTCCAGATAACTTTAGGTATTAGATTAAATTTCAAGGAACTTCTAAAGATTTCTACGGATTGCAGGGATTTCAAGGAATTTTACCGGATTTAAGGGATTCATAGAATTTAGAAAGCATGACACTATTTTCCTACTATTTTTTTAGAATTTATGCTACTATTGACACTTTTTTTAATTTCTCAAATGTGTTCGCGGCCTGCAGATTAAGTAAAATTATTTCCATGTTCGTTCTTCTGTAGATATCCTTAGAAAATGTCAAGAACTAGTGAAAGGAGGACCCGATATTTTCATATTTACCTAGCTAGCTATTAGTCACAGCTTGATGAATGGTAAAAATACTACAAAGTCGCTTCGATTCGCTTTATTGTAGAAGGTCCCAAACTTTCCGCAGGTAGTTTACGTTTTACGACGTACGTTGTACAAGAAGAGGAACCTGCAGAATGCACATGTATGCACTATGACTATGCAGGCATTTCAGTGCTTCCCTAGGCAGATGCGGTATTGTAGGATTGTAGAATTGTAGATTGTAGGACACCCAAAGGTAGGATTGACTCTACCTACTACTATCATGTTATGTCGAATATATGCTGGGTTCGAGCTCTGCTGGCTTCTCTCGACTCCAGAGATTCTATGAGAAGGCGAATCTCGAGGAGAACAAAAGACTCGTGCCGAACAATGGCAGTGTTTCCTTTTTTACATACCCACTTGGAACTAGAGAACAAGGCATGCATAAACGATCGTTCTCTAATATCGATATCCACCTATAGTATTCTCCAGAGGCTAAGGGTTCAACTCTTTGAACCGAAACTGCAGGAAATCTTCAAGATCAAGACACATATCTTTTCTACCAAGGAGCAAATTCTGGATCAAGATTAAGATCGATCGTGAGCTTCAAATCGTGTAATGAAAAGTATGGGTTTGTTCTTTTGTGGAGCATATAAGGTGGCCATAGGTCAGGGAATGTCAGGGAAAAGCAAAGGATTATGAAAAAAATCTTGCAGTCAGGGAATTCCCATAAGAAGCACTTTAGACACTTTAGAGAAAAAGCGGGTATTGCGGCGCGGTCGCTTCTACAAAAATCTGCGTATTATGAACAAGTGAAGCTAGGTTCCGTCTATGCATTTAGGAATGCAGTGTCAAATAGTGAAAAAATTAGGTTGATTAAGATAATTGTTTAATTTTCAAGATGAAAAGATTGTTTTGGGTGTTTCTCATATATTATGACAGTTGCGAAAAATCATTGAAGCTTGTAGTATTTTGCTCCTAATGTATTGAAACTTTATTAATATTGATCTTCTGACTTTTCCCGAAGGATTTCGTGTGTCACAAATAGGTAAATTTAGTTAACATCTGCAAATAAAAGTCTATTTCAATACTATACAAGCGGGTAATGCGGCGCAAAGTATGGCCGCCAATTTTTCGAGCGGATATCATAACAACATAAACTAAATATTTTGTCTAGCAGGAAATATATTCCATTATCATTATTCGTTATTTTTTAACTTTTTAAGTACACAGTACGATTAGAAATCATAAAAAGCCCGCATTTGAGCTAAAGTATTCCAAGAACTTCGGCCATCTTGACTTCGGTTGATACAACTCAGATGATTATGATCTCAAAAAGCGATCATTCATTCCGGCCGAACAAAATGCTTTGATTTTCGGGGTTATTTTTGTTGCATATCAAAATGATATTGATTCTCGTATAATTTTAAACATTTTTTTTACTGTGCGTGGAGGGCCATTTTTATTACAAAATGTCGCAATGTTGAATATTGTATGCTCATTGTTCATAGCTTTGGATGCTAATCACTCCCAAAATATAACCTACAATTTTTGTTTTAATACAGCAAATGAATATAGTTATCTGATTTTACTGAAATTGTGCGTTCGATTGTTAGAAAATTATTTTTTATTTTCAAACAGACAAAATTAATAGTGCGCATCGCATTGCCCAACAGGTAGGGTAAGATGATACACGTGGATTTTTTTTTTGAAGACTTACTCATTAAGTATTTTATTTGATATAGATTCAATTTTTCCTATGAATGAAGCTAAGCTAAGATTGAACTACGGTTTATATATTTGGTCATTACATTATTCTTATTGATTATATTTTTCTTTCTATTGATTGATTTATGATTATATGTTATACACGCCGCGCCGTATTACCTGCTTCTCCCCTAAGTATCTGTCAAGGATAATAAATTTGAAACTGTTAAATTTTACTTTGAAATTTTGTTATTCCATTTATAAAAAATTGTATGTTAACAAATTTACAAGATTAAGATTCTGGTCTTTGAATATTAATGGTCAGGGAAAACGAAAAATTAGGGAATTTTGAATGTGAAGTTTTGCGGTCACTCGGGTATAATATTCTTTTTAGTAATTTGTTTTCCTTGTAGTTCTATTTGTTTTTGCAGTTGATTCCTCCTAGCGATTATACTTTTAGTAGAAAACTGTATTATTTGGTTGACAATTCAACAATTTTGTTAAAAAGTCATCCTTTTTATTTAAAAATTCAACTGTTTTGTTAAAAATACGTCTGTCTGGGTTGAAAATTCACTTTTTGAACTAAAAATGTAACTTTTCCATTTTTCGTTGAAAATTGATATTTTTTAGTTGAAAAATCGAGTTTTTTTTAGAAAACTAATCTTCTTGGTTTAATATTCCCCCCTTTTTGGTTAAAGATGAAACTGTTTGGTTGATTATTAAATTTTTTGTTGAAAATGATTATTTCCGGGTTGAAAATTCAACTGTTTTACAGAAAATTCGCCTGTAGGCTTGAAATTGCAATTATTTGGAAAAACTTTTTTTTATTTCTTGACTGAAAAAACTTTATTTGTTGAAAATTCAACTCTTTGGTAGAAAATTTAACTATTTTGTTAAAAATTATTTTTTGAATGAATCACTTATTTTGTTGAAGATTCATCTTTGCAGGGCGAAAATTCAACAATTTATCGATATGTTAGTGAAAAACAGTTGATGTATTAGTGTGGATTCAAATTTTTAATGTGAAAAACAGAATTTATCTGATAATTTGTTTAACTTAAATACGGGCTTAAATAATATAATAGTCTATGACTTTATGATGGCGATAAAAATTTGTTTTAATTCAAACAAACGACCCTATTGTGGTCAATCCTTTTAACGATTTCGCAGTAGTTCAATAAAGTTACTAAATTGACTCATTAAAAACGAATGCTTTTAGATTGATAGATCCTTTATGATCTGTATATTTTTAAATTAAGGGCACTTTCAATTCCAAAGCTTTTTAGAATATTATACAAAGTCTGATTGAAAGCACTTTTGAATTAAAGTATTATAGAGGTATGTGCTTCAACAAAAACTGTTAAAAACCCAATGGTTGATCCAATAAATTCAGCTAAAACAAATAAACGACCAAAACAAATAATCGTTTAAAAAACTAATCATCTGATTTGCGGAAATATTAAGTATTTCACGATCGCGATCGTAAAATATTTAATTATTTTCATCCTTCAGGGTTATTAATTTTTAACTGATTATTTGTTTTTATCGTGTTTTTGTTTTGTTTTAGCTATTTTAGCTGAATTTATATGATTAACCATTGGTTTTTTAACCGATTTTGATATTGGTATTTGTTAAACGATTAACTGGTTGAAGCACACAGCACTAAAGTATTCTCGAATGATTTATTTCATGAGTATGTAGGTCGACGTTTGATGCAAAATATAACCAAGTTATAAATACGATCATAACCCAAAATATATGAGTAGCCCAATAGGATATGCCAGTGAAAATTTCAACATAAATTAAATTTTAATTTTGAAACTGTTAATTTTCTCAAATTCGTTTCTTTCAAAAGTGTTTCTTTTTGAAATCACTGAAATTACATTCCTGCGACTACAACACAATCAAATTAAAATTGTACAGTGAAATTTATCTTTTCAGTTTGACAACGATTTTATATATTTTTTCATAAATAAAATGCATGAAACGTTTCAGTTTACAGGTTTTTGATCTATGAAAAGAGAATTTCTTGAATTAAATATTTCATGATAAAATATCAGTTTACAACTGGTCGAGAATATTCAAGATAAAAGTAATGATTATTTATGTAGAGAATTTAAGTACCAAGTTTTTTATCGAAAGATTGATTATGAAGTCAATTTAGAGGCAGGTATGTTAATGTTGGATTTAAATCGAGTTTAATTATATACTCGATTACATGACATTTCTTATCCCGAACTACAGTAATGAAATACTCTCTCTTAAGTAAAAAATTAAACTACTAATCTCCTCTTTCACTCACGCTGCGTATTTTCCTGATGTTAAGACTATAGAAAAGATTTGTATCTATAACAGAAAAATTCCCAAACTTTATAAATACTAAAGATACTTTCAAATTTATTCCGAAATTTCCAACGTACAAATAATCTAGTGAGTCACTTAATTTAGTATTTCTTACAAAAGAAGGATTTTATGTTCTCCTTATATGAGAATGTAATAAAATCTCCTGTTACAGTGAAAGTGAGGCACACTTCTTTCTGATCAAAAGTTAAATATCCAAAAGTACACTCTAAATTTGAATCAGTCAAAAGAGACTGATTCGAAGTCAATTTCGACCGATTCAAATAATGCGGATCGACGACTGATAATCAGTCGAAAGAGACTAGGAGTCAATTTGAGTCACTGATGAAATCAGTACTTTTAAGTGATCCAATCTGTTGATTTTTCAACTAAAAAGGATCAATTTTCAACTAAAAAAAGACTAGTTTAATTTTCAAATAACAAGATTAATTTTCTACAAAAAAAATTTCAACAAAATAGTTCAATTTTCAACAAAACAGATGAATTTTCAACTAAGAGGATGAATTTTCTACCAACAAGACAAATTTTTAACAAAATATAAGAATTTTCAACCAAAAAAGTTGAATTTTCAACAAAAAAACAACTAATTTTCAAAAAATAATTAAATTTTCAACAAAAGAGATGAATTTTCATCTAAAATAATGAATCTTCAAACAAAAAATTAAATTTTTAATAAAGCAGTCCAACTTTGAATCAAGTATTTGATTTTTTAACAAAAAAAAAAAATTTTCCTCAAGAAGAATAATTTTTTACAAAAAGAGACGATATTTCAAGAAAATAGTTAACGAAAAAAATGAATGTTCAACAAAAAATATAATAGATAATATTTCAAAAAAAAAAAAAGTAATTAAAAATATAAAAATTATTATTCGATTTTAATTAAAAATAAAAACCAGTGGAATTCAACCAAAAAAGACGAATGTTCAACAAAGTACATGCAATTTAACTCAAGTAGTTAATTTTTTAACAAATAAAATGAATTGTTAACAAAAAGATGCATTGTCATTTCTCAACCAAAGAAATGAATTTTCACCAAAAATATGAATTATCAACACTAAAATAATGAATCTTCAACAAAAGTAATACATTTTTTACAAAGAAGTTGAAGTTTCAACCAAGTAGTTGGATTATCATTAAAAAATATTAATTTTGAACAAAAAATATATTAGTTGATTTATTAGGTAGAGGTAGAGAATGTTGATGTTCATATTAAAAAAAAAACTATTTTAATTATAAATCAAGAACAGTTGAATTCAACCGAATTAGTCATTTTAATTGTTCTAAACTGTAACTTTCGCTGAATAAATCAGTCATTTTGAATTACGCAATCAGTTACTTTCAATAATTAAATCAGTCATTTTGATTGATCTAATGCGTACCTTTCAATGTGTTAATCAGTCATTTATAGATAATTGTAATCATTCACTAAAATGTGGGAATTTAATGAAGAATTTTAATTTAGAATTAATTTTACTATTTCATTATAATAGCAGACAAATCAGTCAATTCGATTGACTAAAAATTAGTCATTTCAAATGAATATTTGATCAAGTCAGCAATATTGTTTGCGAAATAAGTAATGTATTTAATATTTCTTAACTTAACTCGAAACAAAATATCAAAAAAATATACATATATTTTTTTACTACTAAAAATGTAGTTGAATCAACTATTTCAATCTCAGAATTCAAGTCTTAGATCCAATTTGAAAATGCCGACGCCTTTTATTGCAATATAAAATGATTGATTCCGGAAACTGGGTCCGATTTGATTGCAAGTGATTTGCAGAACTCGAATTATACTTTGTAAAGAGAAATAATAGGGAAAAAGCACATTGTGTGCACCGATCGTTGAGCATTATGCTGACTGAATGGATAGGGAGCAGAATGGAGTGATTACGTTCTCGCGCCACGGTCAGCGACCGTAAAGGCGTGATTGGATATGTGTGCACATGCTCAAATTTTTTTCTTGATGTTACTTTGTGACTTGGTGACTTTGTAACAGCAGATGTAGAATTCATACTCTCCGTGCAAGCAATCTAGGGCGGGTGCGAATTGTCGCGAAAGGAACGCAAGCGGAAGTGTAAGATGCCGTTGAAAACTGATCCCTTATGTGGGATTGTGGCAACCAAGTAACCCACAACTAACTTTTTAAGGCAGTTTTCCTCACGCAACCGTTTGCTCAATAGCATGTACTCAGTACTGACTTCTAATTTTCACACTTTTCTCCATTTCACGCTTATCCGTTTAAGACTTTAAGGATTTCAAAGAAATACTCGTTTCCCCTGGAAATTTGTCAATTTTCATACTATTAAATTTCACTGGAAAATGGATTACCATTTTTAGGTAGCTGTAAAAATTATTAAAATGTACACATCTCTCATGTCTAATACACGCTGATCTTCGAGCGATCATACGTATGATGAAATTGGTGACGAAAAAGGACTTCGGTTCTTCATTCGTATAAATATGTAATATTTTCTGGTTTCTAATAGTTTTAATATTTTTGTATATACTTTATTTTTTAACGAACGTAACGAATTACCTCTCCCTTGAGAGGGCAGAGAGATTTCGTTTGTCCTGATTTGAAATAGAAAATTGAAAAAAATCAAGAAATATGAAAAAACGTATTTAAAAAATATTGAAAATGTGAAGAAAACAAACAAACAAATGGGACCATCATATCGCCACGTTAAGGTCGTTGGTCATATAAAGCTGAGAGTGATATATCAAATTGATTTAAGCATTTAAGGAGTTTTACATTTGAAATATCACAGATCATGCTTATCTTTCATTAACAACGTATGAAAAGTATATTTCTCAACAAGTGCAGAAGGAGTTTTTTTAACGAATGTGAAGTTTGCAACGCGAGCGAAAGGCGAGCTTTGCAATCACATCAGTTAAAAAAGCTCTTCTGCACCAGCTGAGGACTATATTTTTTGCCAACAACGTGGAGAAAAGTGACTTTTGACATATCGAGAAGTCGGTAAAATCGCACTTTGTCCACGGCGTTGGGAAAAAGTAGTTGAACTGATTTTAAAATTTTACTGTTACAGAATTATTTTTTTTAGATATCAATAATGGTATCAGTGGATTATGTTTAAACTTCTATTGAGTTTGATATGAATATCGGTTTAGTTTTGAATCGAATTAGTAAAAAGAAAAGAAATTTTAAAAAAATGAAAAAACAGAAAATGTTATTTTAGTATATCTCGGGAAGAACTGAAGTCATTTTTTTACCATTTTCATCATACCTATGATCGCTTGAAGGTCAGTGTGAATAAAAGGAGAAATAATCGAATTGAAGAAATTAATCAAAGAACAGAATTGACTGTCTTGCAGATTTGTTTTGTTTAAATTATGAAAACCGATTCGATGATTGTGAAGGCATCATTAAAAAAAATCTCCTTAACGCTTCTGGAAAATCGACATGCTGAATATGAGCGAAATTGATGTTTTATACTGTTAAGATAGTTTTGAAAATTTATCAGTCGCGATGTTCTGGAGTTTGATACCAATTTATAGAAAATGTTAATGTTTGATTTAAATTGAGTTTAATTATATTCTCGATTACATGATATTTCTTATCCCGAACGACATTAATTACTTGAATACTCTCTACTTAGTAAAAAATTAAACTACTAATCTCCTCTTTTAGTCACACTGTGTATTTTAGTTTGTTTTGTCAATGAGTGAAGTAATCAGCTGGTATCAATAAACAGCTTATATAGTTTTTTTTCTATGAAGCAATGATGGAATTTTAAAAACATTATTTCTGTAATCCGTGTACTTAATTTATAACTGTCTCTTCTCAGCCACTGTCGCACAATCCACTTCAAAATCTAGCAATTTTTATGATGATTTAGAAAATTGAAAGCAATATGCTTGCAGTTGTTTATTTAATCAAAGTTATTCAAATTTTTGTCTTTCTATTTTATTTGTAAGCATAAGTTGCAATTTTCTATCAATTCTGATTTCATTCTTTGAAATCCTTGAGTCAGTACAACTCTTTTCAAATTTCAAAATAAAGTATTAAAAATGGTAAAAGTTGCAATTGAAGGTACTTAAAATTAAGCAATTTTAAATTGAAACGGTCAAAGTTGTATCACGCTTAAAAACCATAGAAATATCAGAGGATTAAAAATTGTAAAATAATTTTTATTTGAAAGCCTTCATGATTAAACGATTTTGAATCGAAAACGTTATTAATTTAATGAAATCAGATCGAAACATGATAAATTAGGCATTTTTCAAATTTACCAAAGTTTGTAGTTGAACGTTTTCGAATTCTATTTGTAGATTATCTTCCAAATTATTGAAAGGCTTCACTGGTTTATAATTCCACACATTTACTGATCAAAAAAATTAAAAATTTTGAATTTAAATTGTTCAGTATCTAGAATATTACATTGAAAGCCTTTAATAAATGGTTGAATAATTTTATGTTAAAAACTTTCGCAATTTCTTAAGGTTTCAAATTCAGTTGTTTAAAATTCTAGGACAGTTTCACTTTGAAAACTTTGAAAATTTAAAAATATCTAGTTGAACGCGAATAATTTTACATTGAAATGATAAAAATTTTATGGATTAAAAAATATATATATTTCCAGATTTTATAACTTCAAAATAAAAGGCTTAATCGCGAAAAACAATTTGAACATCAATTATATGGTTGCAAATGTAAATTTTCAAAAATGGTAAAATATCAAAAATGTGTAACTTTAAATTCAGTGCTTCGAAATTCGGCAATCTGCAAATGAGGAAAAATTTTAAACTAAGCATTTAAAGCTTAACATGAATGAATTTGAAATTAAATAATTATAAACTTCAGTGCCTAATAGAATATCTCGTTCCAAAATCGTAAGCATTAACAATCTGTTTATTTTGGTCGATTTTATAAATCGTTAAAGAAAATTGACAAATTCTGAAATTGATTTCTGACATGCAGAAGTTTGACCTGCAGAATAAAACAAAAAGAAAAAAGGCTTTACGTATAAATTTTTTTTTATGTGTAACAACAAATTAATAAAAAATTAGTGGAATTAGCTTCCAACTATGAAATAACATTTTGAAACATTTCAATTTCGAATTGAATCATTCTTTAGATTTTTAGAAAAATGACTAATAAGTCTATTTTTAGTTGGCCCCTAGGAATCACCATCGAACACTAGTCGTAAATAAAGACCAGCCTCTAAATATCCTAAATATCAGAAATTTTTCTAGCGAACGGCTTAATGTTCAATTTGGTACTTTTCCCGATATGCAAATTTCAAATAGTTTACATTATAACGATTCTAACTAGAAATTTATTTAATGCCTGAGATTGAAAATAATAAAGTGAATAAAATGTGAATACTTTGTATCGTTAAATAGCTTGGAAGCAAGTTTTTCCATTACTGGAATTTCAAAAACAAGGTCCTCATTTACGGCACGAAAGCCTACTTAGAACCGGTTACATTACGATGATGTTCCTTCTGATATCTTCAATATTGTTCGAGTGTTTTCAATTTCACACTCTGGACTTCAACCACTCAATATATAACTGCATTTCACGATTTTGCGCATTTTACACAACACCAAATAATCATTGGGCATTCTCTTATCTTGCATGACTCAGATCATGCCATTTATCTTGCAGCTTCTTAAAAGATTCCCAATCGCTGTTTTGTTCAGACAAGGCATTTAACATTCCGCAGCCAAATGCAAATGTTATCCAGTAGTCGCGACAAAAAGAACTTTTAGAGAAAAAGGGAAAAAGCGTAACCTATATCTCTGAAATGTCTTGAGTGCTTTCGACGAGAATACTCATAATGTATGAGAAGCTTATCTTATCGGTACGCAACCGCCGGGAACGAGTGAACACCCTTAGAGAGATATCACTACTCACTTTTACGTGTTTTACATTCAAGCATATTGTATAGGTTAGGAAACGGAGATTAGTACAATCTTTTAAAAGAAAGGCTTTCAAGATTGTCTTTGACTTAAGCCTTATAGCTTCCGGGTAGCTGTATAATGCAGATATTGTTGCATTTGCGTCCAGAAAAAAAAATTGTAAACGATTTTTTATCTTGTCTTACAATGTTCTTTCATTGTGGGATTATTGTTGAAAGGAAGAATTCATTCAACAATGTCTGGGTTCCAATTTCTGATTACTCAAGCTCAACTCATGTTCTGCTCTGAAGCGAAATTGTATATTCCTACAATTTATGATATTGCTTTTAATATGGAAAATGACCGGAATTTGATTCAATGACAGGGATCTCTCTCTTGTTTCCATTACTCTAATTCTGTGTTGGAATCGGGAAGTTTTCAAAAAATTATCATTCCCATTTGGATTAGGAAAGTTTCCGAAATAATTACAATTCTGACTTATGACAGTGAATTGACAAAAAGAATTATAATTCTAAGTTAGGGCAGAGGATATCGGTTAAGAATTTCAGAAAGGCAGAGAATTTTATAAAAGATTTATAACTGTTGAAACAGGGAATAGCTAAAAGAAATATCATTAAAAAATCACGTAAAGAATTACCATTGTCCTGACTTCGACTAGCGAATTTCCGTGAAGAATTATCATTTTTACTTTGGGGCAGGGAATTTTAATAAAGAGTTATAAATTTGAGTTTGGGATAGGCGATCTCAGTAAAGAATTATAATTTTGACTTTGGGACGGGCAGTTTCCGTAAAGAATTAGAATTTTTACTTTGGGCCAGGGAATTTTCTAAAAGAATTACAATTACTGACTTAGAACAGACAATTTCCATGAAGAATTATAGTTTTTACTTTGGGACAGGGAGTTTTAGTAAAAAATTATAATTTTGAGTTTGGGACTGGGAATTCAGTAAGGAAATATATTTTTTACAATTGGGACAGAGAATTCCTGTAAAGAATTATAATTTTGTCTTTTGAACGGGGAATTTCGTAAAGAATTATAATATTTTGACTTTGAGACGGACAGTTTCCGAAAAGAATTTCTACTTTGGCCAGGGAGTTTTCTAAAAGAATTATAAATCTCAGATAGAACTAGAATCTCCGTAAAGAATGATTATTTTCAGTTAAGGTCCACTTTAGAACAGGAAATTTCGTCGAGAAGTATAATTGTAGCTTTAGAACAGGGAGATTTCGTATCCTATTTTTGGAAAAGAATTTTAATTTTGATTTAGCAGAAGGAAATTCAAACAAAATCCCTGTTCCAAAGTCAGAATTCTTAACAATTTAAATCCGTGTTTAAAATTTCCCTCTTCGAATTTTTGGAAAGAGGGAGGCATAAGAACTACTTGGTTGAAATTTGAATTTTTTTGTTAAAAATTAATTCTTTTGGTTAATGATTCCTCTTTTAGTTGAAAATTCACCTGTTTAGTTGAAAATGTATCTTATTTGGTAGAAATTTTACCTTTTTATCGATGAAAATTTAACAGATTTGATCATTTGAAATGACTGATATCTTCAGTGAGTCAAATTCGACTTATTTGAAAATTAGCTTTTGACTGATTCAAATTTAGAGTCTATAAAGGTCTAAAATCAGCAGTACTTTTTTCTGAATACGTATAATTCTTAACCGGAACCCACAGGTCGGCCCTTTCAAACTTATAATTTCTTTCTGCGCTCCTAATGCAAATTTATTTCCCTTTCTTCTGGGGGTCTCTTTACGAGCAAGGATTCTGAAATATAATTTCCAGCGCAATGTTTTCACAGGGTGGGCAATTACTTCAATTGTCAGAATACGAACGCACTTGAATTTTGTTTCTCAGCAGTTACCCTCTAGAAATGACTCCGTCTTTGTCTTTTCTTCCGATTCGTGGAATGCTTGTATTTATTGCGTTTAATTACGAGCTCTGGCCCCTCGTTAAAGAGCTTGCCAGCGCAGAATTGAATGTAGTTACAGACTGTCGCCGTTGCCGTCGGTAAAGACTCAACCGAGCGCCCGCATTGCCCCGTGTCATCTCCGCGTTTTCGCGAATAGCGCGAAGTTAGTCGACAGCCGAGCCATTGTGGTTAAATGAATTATTTTTAACGAGGTGGTATTATGCTCCCGGGCACAATGAAACTGTTGTTCGGGGAAACCTGTCTCTCGCTACCCCGTTTTCACGGCTCTTTTCCGAGGGCCCAGCTATTGCGAAACCCGGGGTAATAGTGGCACACCCTTTGTCTCGTACTACCTATATCTACACTATCTACAGCATCAGGAGAACCAGCCCTGTTAGGGATTTTATTTTTAGCTCCCAGCGAATCCGCAAAACTTCGTTTTCAAAATTTCCTCATTTTTCCCTGACTAATTTTTCGTTTTTCCACACCATTAATATTTTAAGAACAAAATTTTAATCTTGTAACATTTTTAATATGGAATCCTTTATAAATGCAGGCTTTGGACTCACCTCACAAATGCCACTATTTCTTTACTTTTCCATGAAAAGTATTTTTGAACTTGTTCGCTTATTGGCTAAAATAATAAGTGGAATTTTCAACCAAATAGTTCAACTTTTAACCAAATAGTTGAATTTTCAACCGAAAAGAATAATTTTTACCAAAAAAGACAATTTTTGAAGAAATTACATAAATTTTCAATTAAATAGTTTAAACAGTGGATGCGATGTTAGTCTAAATTTTATTTGATTGATTTTTGGTTTATATTTAAAATCCTTTGAAATCCCTTCAAAATATTGAAATCTTTTTAAATTCCCTGAAAATGTTTTGAAATCCCTCGAAACTTTTTAAAGCTCTCCAAAAATACCTTTGAATCTTTTAAAATACCCTAAAATATTTCAAATCCTTTAAAATCCTCTAAAATATTTCAAATGCTGTGAACTCTTTTTAAACCCCTTAAAAACTTTTAAAGCTCTTGAAAATTGCTTCGAATTTTTTTAAATACCCTAAAATCTTTAAAATCTGTTGGAATCACTTCAAATGATAGAAATGTATTAAAAATTCGTTGTAATCTTTTAATATTTCCTAAAAATATTTGAAATACTTTTAAATATTTTGAAATCCCTTGATATTTTTTAATGCTCTTAAAAATTGCTTGGAATTTTGTTAAATACCCAAAAATCTTTCAAATCCCTTCAATTTATTGAATTCTATTAAAAATTTGTTTGGAATATTTTAAATAACCCTAAAGTATTTCAAAATAATTCAACGAAATTCAGAAATAGGTGATTTAATCTTAAAAAATGTCTAAAAAGTGATTTGAGAAAAAAATTGACTGGAAAGTGACTGTATGACAGTCATTATTATTGACAGTTACTTAAAGTGCTTCTTACAGAAATTTTTTACTTTTCCCATTTTTTTTTCAAAGTTTTCCCTGTTTTCCAGGTTTTCCTGTCCTGCCCCCTCCCCCTCTCTCTTTAGTGATTATTCATCGACGGATCTCAGGGCGTTTATAACGTATCGGGAATAGATGTAATTACTAATTATTTCTGTAAATTGGACGAGGACAGGTTCCGTTCGCTTCGTGTTCATCGAATCGACTAGTTCTGGCAATCTGCATTTCAAATTTGATCCACTTACTTATTTACGGGGCGCTTTGTGAACCGCAATTGAAATCTTCTGGTAGTTGAACACGAGTAGAGAGTTTTTTGGATTCCCGATAAATAATGCATTGATTCTGAGCAAAACAAAAGAGGAAAGTGAGAAGGCACTAACGAACGGTGCTGGTGCTATATGATTTTTCATTCATGAGTGAAACTAATAATTGTGGAGTAGGAAGAGGTCACTCCAATTTTCTGTTGGGGTGCATACTCATCAAAACGTATATATCTGCAAATAATCCCCGAATGTGGAAAATTACCCAGAAAATAATTACCGAAACCGAAATTTGTTGGAAAAATAAAATTTTCCGAAAGAAAAGAAAACTACCGTAAATTGTTTTTCTCGAAATTTTACAACCCGGATTTTCAAACTCCAGAAAATAGTAAATGGCCGAATTTTAAAATTCCAGCAAAAAAAATTGGATAGTTTTTTTTTTGTTAGAATAATTTTTTATTCCTAATTGACTATTTTCGGGAAATTAACTAATTTCAGGAATTTTAACACTCGGTAATGTGAAATTTCGGGATTATACGGCCATACCACGCTGAAAAACCCAGTTCTCGTCAGATCACTGAAGTTAAGCAGCGTTGGACGCGGTTAGTACTTGGATGGGTAACCATTCAAGAATACTGACATGAGTGCTGTTGGCACATCGTGGGTGTGGTGAGCCCACACTTGTAGTTATTTATAACTACAAGAAAAACCTATAAACACTACCCGAATCGGGTAGTGTCACGCCTACCCTGAAAGGGAAATGGTTTAATGGTATATATATATATACTATTTTCAGGAATTTCGGGAATTTGAAAATTCGGGTTTTAAAGTTTAGCGAATATAATATTTCAGGAATGAACATTTTCGGTATTTTCCCACATTCGACACTTTAAAAATTTGGTAAAATTATGTCATCCCGTTACTTACCTATATGCTGGTAACTCTGTAATCAATTAATCTTTTAACTCGAACAATAGATGGGAAAAAAATAAGTGTCCTCTAATTGGCGATTGTTTCGTAATTGGTGTACTCTCTATATTTGAGATACAGGTCGTTGAATTGAATGAAAATTTTTAAGTATCAATTTGTCTTGAAATATTGTACTATCTATACAAATAAAATTGAGAAGTATATTTTTTTCTCGTAAAGCTTTTGTATCCCACTGGTATAATATGCTAGTAAAAAACTTGGGTTGAAATAAATGATAATGAAATTCAATGCAGCATTTCGAACATTTTTATGTTTATTTTACATTTTTTATTATTTTTTTTTATTCGGTCTGGATGACGTGGTTTTTACAATAAGTTCATCCCCTATTGAAATGTTTATAATGGTAATAATCTTATCTTTTAATATATTTAAATTTGATAGTGAGATGTTTATAAAACACTAGCATTATTAAATGTGAGCTATTTTGAAATTTTATAATAAAAGTGCAATACAAGGTTGCTATGATTTGAAAGCCTTCATTTAATAAAAAAAATTGTTGACCTATTTAAATTGGGACATTTTCGAATTAAAAATAATTCGGCGTCGAGTGCGTATGTCCTAAAATGGTTTCATTTTTGAGGTTTGAATGATAAAAATAGATTTCGTAATTTTTCATTCGTTAAATCGTAAAGCTAAAATTAAAAAATTTGAAGTCTTCCAATTAGAAATTAAGAGTTGAACTTTTTAATTTTGAAGTCAAATTCAGTTTTCCTTACTTTTCAAATTGTTCAATTTTTCAATTCATATATAGTATATAAGTATATTGAAATAAAAAGTTTGAAGAAAGAAAAATGTAACATTTTATGAATTATCAAGGGTAAAAAGGGGGAATATGTTTATTTTAAAAATTACGTTCTAGTGTCTTAAGGGGTAAATTTTGGCGAATTTGATGGTAAATTTATTTATACAATTAAATTTTCAGTCTTCTTGTTCTTCACACTATGAATTAGACAATTTTTTTCACCAAATGACACAAAATTAGACAGTGAGGCTTTAAAATATGAAGAAAAAAATCTTTTTTTTTTATGACCCTATTTGACACCGTTCGAAGTAAAAAGAAAACTCCTGCATATGATCACTGACCCCGGAATTGAAATCCTGTCAAATAAATAAATAAAAGACTTGCAATATTAAAGAAAAATAATTTACTATCCTTTGAAATCATTACTAACTTGCATATTTTCTTGTTTCATTTCAGGTAAGTGCAGCTCGTGCCTGTTTACTCTTAAGGTTGTGCGAATATGTGCGTGAAAGTAAGTATAAGTACCTCTTCAACATGCAAGACTCCATTACCATTCCTTTTGAAAATTGAAAAGGAAGATTCGTCAACAGGTTATTTATCTTTAACTACAATCAGACACTGAACATAATTTTGTTATTCTTTTTCTTATGACAGGCAAATAATGATTAACTTAACTCTTTTTATGTTTGACTTTTGCAAATATATCATCTAAATTTTAAACTTAAACTTATGGTATAGACAAGCCACGGAGTATTTTGCTACTATTTTGAAAAATTGACACTAATGCTACTATTTTCTCAAACTGTTTGCTAATGCAACTATTTTTTCACTTTTAAAAATTTCTAATGATTTAAAGGGATTTTAAACATTTTTAAAACATTTCAAGGAATTTCTAAAAATTTCAAGAGATTTAAAAGATTTCAACAGATTCCAAGGGGTTTTAAAGAATTTTAACTGATTTTGAGAATTTGAAAGAATGTTACAGGTTTAAAAGTTTTAAGAGTATTTAAAAATATTCCGAGGGATTTAAGAGAATTTAAAAGATATCAAAGGATTTCAAAGATTTCAAGGAATTTTAAGGAATTTTAAAGAATTTCTATAGGGAACTTTAGAGTGTAAATAAAATGGAAAGAAATTTTAAGGGATTTCTACGGATTTCATGGAATTTGTTGGTTTCTCAGAGGATTTCAAAAATTTAAACATTTGTAAATGAATTTTCAGTGATAATAAAGATTTCAAGATGTACGGGATTTCAAAGGATTTTGAGGGATTTCACAAGATTTAGAAGATATAAGGATTTTAAAAATTTCAAAGGATTCTAAAGACTATGGCGTATTTAAAAAAAAAATTAAATTTCAAGAAATTTGTACGGCATTTACAAAATTTTAAGCGATTTCAAGGAATTTCACGATATTTCAGGGATTCATAGAATTTCAAAAGAAATTAGAAGATTTCATAAGGATAAGATTATAAGAAATTTCTATAAATTTCAAGAGATTTAAAAAAATTAGAGAGTTTTCCAGGGATTTAAGATAATTTCAACAGAATTCAATGGTTTTTGATAGATTTGAGTGAATTCCAATTTCATATATTTCAAGGGATTTCTAAGATTTTCAGAGGATTAAAAATATTTCGTAATTTTCGAAGGAATTTCAAAAGATATTACAGATTTCAAATGATTGACGGGATTTTACACGATTTTTGTGAAATTACTATGTACTTCATAAGATTTAAAGGATTTTATCAATTTCTACACGGAAAAAATTTATCCGTGAAGAAGTCACGAACTTGTAGCTAGGTCTCGGATACGAGATAAAAAAATGAAACATTAAATCCTTATTTCTATGAGAAATATATGGATAAATTTCGAAGTTTCTTACGAACAGTTCGAATTTTCTACGAACAGTTCCTGAAAATTTCAGACTAAAATAAAAAGAGGAAAAATTTTATTTGTGCGACTTAATTTTATATTAATTTATAAATTCGCCACTCAGAAGATTCGAACCCTCAAAGACTGTTGACTCACCAGTTTCTAAACATAAACCAGGAGTGCGTAAAACGCGCAGCCATCGAGGCCAGACAAAATAGGTATTATAAAACTTCTAGCCACTCATCCGACCAGCTCGAGGTACACATACGAGCGCACACACGCACCGCGCGTTTGGGAGAGTGTGTGTGTGGGCCACGTACAGGGGAACCTAGTTTCGAGTTCCCAGATTTGTCTGGCAAGCTCGTGAGTGCTCTGAGAATCTTTTCCCAATCACTCGTAATATTTTTGTAATTATTCACGTAAAAAAAAAAGTGATGAACCGTTTTAGAATTTTCACATCGAGTTCGTCAATCTTTCTCAAAGTTCGCAGGTTATTTACGAAAATACATAAATATCCGATGAATTTTTCTCATATCCGAGACCTAGCTACTAGTTCGTGCCTTTTTTACGGATAAATTTTTTCCGTGTAGGGATTTCAAAGATATTCGGTTATTCTAGAAAAATTCCAAGGAATTTAACGGGATTTCAAAATTCTTAAGGGTTTTCAAATAATTTTTTGGATTTCAGAAATTTTCAAAAGGTTTTAAGAAGGTATCCAGGATGTGGATTAAGGGTCTTCCAGGGATTTTAAGGGATTTCTACGGTTTTCATGGGATTTTATGGTTTTTGAGAAGATTTCAAAGATTTAAACATTTTTAAACGAATTTTCAAAGATATTAACGATTTCAAGATTTTTGGGATTTCAGAAGATTTCTAGGTATTTCACAAGGTTGAAAGGATTTGAAACATTTCAAAGGATTTAAAAAAATATTATAGCGTATTTTGAAAGATTCGAAGATTAAGGAATTTTTACAGCATTTACAAAATTTCAAGGGATTTCAAGGAATTTTTTAATATTTGAGGGATTCATAGAAGTTCAAAAGAACTTAAAAGATTTCAGAAGGATAAGATTATCAGGAATTTCTATAAATTTCAAGAGATTTAAATAAAATGTAGTTTTCTCGCGGGATTTCAGAGAATTTCAACTGAATTCAATGGTTTTTAATAGATTTCAGTGGATTTTCAAAGATTTAAGGGTATTTTAAAAGATGTCAAGGAATTTCAGAAAATATAAAAGATTTCAAGACATTTAGATCAAGGGGATTTATCAGATTTGATGGAATTTTACGAGATTTCAAAGATTTTTTATCATTTTTAAAGGAATTTTAAAAGATATTACAGATTTCAAGATGTTTTACGGGATTTTGCTCGCCATTAATTTTTAACGATTTTCCATGAAAGGCGACAACAGCCAAATAGGACGTCTGGACGTCTAGTCTCCTATTTTTTCAGCCTAATTACGCAATTCCGCATAATTTGTACTCTAGTCGGTTGCACATGCAGTGTGGGCCGCGATTCGCAGAATGAGGCGCATATCTGCATAACGGGTGTGCACAGGAAAAGAGAAAAAAAAATTGTCACGCGACTATCTCTCTTTCCTTTGCTCTCTTATTTCTCCTTCTCTTCTTTTTTTCTTACCTCTCCTTGTCCTTCTCTCCCTTTTCCTTTTTTTTTTCTTAAACTCCCCTTTCTCTTCCTCCTTTCCTCTTTCCTTAAACTCTTGTTTCTCCTGCTTTTTCGCGAATATTTCACCATGGCGCAGAATCTGCAGCCGCTCAAGCAATTCTTTCAACACAAGCCTCTCGTACATTCATTCGCAAATTGGTAAGATGAGAAACGACGTTTAATTTCGCCTCCGGTGTAATTTCCTCTGGCAATTTATTTCCCTCAGCCGACGAATCCGATGCCGAAGTGCGGAGAGAAGACCTTTTTGTAGTAATTTCCCTTTTTCGGAATAGAAAATCGGACGTTAGCGGTAATATGAAACGTGATAAGGACGATTCCAAAGATTAAGCTTGTGGAACAATAGAGTTGAAAAGCGGTGGGATTGCCTAGCCGGCGTAGATTTTACTCACCGTATTTTATATCAAAGAAAAGTGCCTCCTTTTACTGGAACCTTTCCAGCTCAAATGTTTCCTGCTTCCTTTCGCCGAGTGTGCTCTGCACTTCATATGAACTTACTACAAAATTCATTTAATTTAATTTCAGTGAAACATAGAATCAACTTCAAGGTTTCATTAACATACTTGAAGTGCTTCTGATTCTTAATAGTCAAATTGTCAACATCTGTTTCGAATATGCACATTATATCAGGGATCATGGTCTTTCTCTTGTTCCCCGGTGTTTCCCTTTTTTGTCCTATTCTCGAGGAACTTCCCCTTTTTCCCTTTTCTCTTATAATTTTATTCTGATCCAATCGATACTTACAATCGCTCCTTCAAATTAAACGCCAACGCGTTAGTGTGTTTACCCTTTCCTGAAAACTGCCTCAAAAGGACTTTTTATGGCAGTTTCATAAAAACTGCCGTAAAAAGTCTTTTTCAGACAGTTGTGAAGCTTAGCCATATATGTGCCGCTATACGGAACGAAGATAGGTGTCAAAAAGCGACTTTATCATGCCTAGCCAGAAAAAGACTATTTGTGTCCAAAAGCTTAAGTGCATTCGTAACACAATCCAGACCAGATGTATAGAATTCCATGAGAGCGTTTCCAGCCTTTGTATATTTGCATATTTCCCGGCTTGAGAAGTTTCCTGAGTTTCTCTTGCACTCGAACTAGTTTTCGCAGATAGTCCTTTTGGCATTCTAGGTTGACATATCGATAAACATAGGCCAGATACCAGGCGGCAGGCCGCAACCCTCGACTGGCTCAAAGTTTTGCGTATCGCTCTCACGGGAGGCTGTTGGGTCGATAACATAGCTTTGTATGGGGGAGTGGAATAGACGGAAAGAGAGAGTGAAAGACAGAGATCGGGATACATTGATAGAGTGAGAGGGGTTGAAAGAGGGACTGAGACAGCAATATTTCAGGGGGACCCTCGATGGCCGTATCGTGGGTGATGGCAGAGCTATCGACCGTGCCTCTGGAGAAACGTCTTCGCCGAATCGTAAGATTTTCCCAGGCTGAACCACTCAAGAAAACTTATTTTTTCAATTACCAAAAAGCCCCTTATTTTGTTATTTTTAGGGAAATTTATCTCCAGGCAAGGAAAAAAATAAGAGATAACAGTGTTAGATTCAGAGTTATTTGCGAAGGGTTTCAATAACTTTCTTGTAAATAGTATATGAATAAATGTATAAGGCAGTATCAACAAAAGTTTCTCTAATAAAACAGTTTATTATAACTATTTCTACTTTGCGGGATGTGGTAACTCCCTCCTTTGTTCTTGGAAATTTTTTCAAGTATTAATAGAAAACACTAGTTTTTTGGTTTTGTGGTTTTGTGGGTTTGGGGTCGGTAAGTAATGAAGAAGATTTAGATTCCCATAAGACGTTTCGGCGCCATATATGGGCTATCTTCACAAACAATTTAATAGAAAAACCTGTTCTATCAATTGAAACACTTGATATCGCATGGAGTTAAACAATTTTGAACACTTCCAAGTTTCAAATCATTCAGTTTACCATGCTTAATTCTAAAGTCCTTCATTTTCGAAATTTTCATACGGGAAATTGTTCAATTTTGGAGACTTTAATTTAATTATTTGAATTTTTAAGTCTCCTAATTTTTTACCTTTTCAAAGTACAGAAATGTAAAAATACAGTTTCAAATAGTTGAAAAATTAAAAACCTCTGAAATTGAACTTTGGATGAGGATTCAACTATTTTATTGAAAATTCGTCTTTTTTTATTGAATTCAACTGTTTTTGACTTGAAATAAATATATTTTTTGAATGTAATATTTATTATTACATTATTCGTTTAAAATTCATATTTTTTGTTGAAAATTGAACTACTTGGGTGAAAGTTAAATAACTTTGTTAAAAAAACTTTTCGGTTTAAGGTTCATCTTCTTGGTTGAAAATTTAACTATTCTATTGAAAATTTATCGCCAACGGCGATACCACGCTGAAAACACCAGTTCTCGTAAGATCACTGAAGTTAAGCATTGTTGGGCGCGGTTAGTACTTGGATGGGTGACCGTTCAGGAAAACTGCGTGCTGTTGGCCCGTCGTGGGTGTGGTGGGCCCACATTAGTAGTAAATATGCACCTAGAAACACTACCCGAATCGGGTAGTGAGGCAATGAACTTTCGAGTTCGAACTGCTAATCAATGTATGTATGTATTGAAAATCCGTTTTTTTTGTTTAAAATTATTTTTTTAAGCTGAAAATCTAACTTTTCCACTCTTGGTTTAAAATTGATTTTTTTTTAGTTAAAAATTCCTCATTTTTGGTACAAAACTAATCTTCTGGGTTTAAAATATCCTTTTTTTTTTATTAAAAATGCAACTGTTTGATTGAAAATTAACATTTTTTTTTGAAAATTCAAATTTTTGGGTTGAAAATTCAACTGTTTTACAGAAAATTCTTCTTTTGGCTTAAAAGTTCAACAATTTCGCGGAACATTATTTTCTTTCTTGACTGAAATATCAATTATTACATTATTTATACAGAATTCATTTTCGTAGGTTGAAAATTCAACTATTTTGTTGAAAATTCGCTTTCTTTTTGGTTGAAATATCAACCATTACATTTTTCGTTAAGAATTAATCTTTAAATGAGAATTCAATTGTCATTTTAGTTTAAAAATTTAACTATTTAGTGGAAAATGCAACTGTTTTTTTGTTTAAAATTTAATTTTTATAAAAAATTCGATCATTTGGTTGAAAATTCATCTTCGCAGATAGAAAATTCAACTATTTAGTTAAAAGTTAAACTATTTTATTGAAAAATCGTCACTTTAGCTTAAAAGTTCAACTATTCCGTTGTAAATGCAACTGTTCGATTAAAAATTAATTTTCTGTTGAAAATTCAACTATTTGATTGTAAATGCATCTTGGTAAGTAGAAAATTCAAGTAGTTGGTTAAAAGATGTATTATTTTGTTGAAAATTGAATTTTGTTGAAAATTCAAGTATTTTGTTAAAACTCCATATTTTCTGGTCGAAAATTTGTCCTTTTGGATTGAAAATTCATACTTAATGGTAGAAACGTCATTTGTTTTGGTTGAAATAAATAAAAACTTGAAATTATTCAATTTCAATTAAAAATTTTTTTATTTCATTTCGTTTAAGAGATTCTATGTTAAAACTGTTAATTGGTCAGGAAAAAATCAGGCAATTTGGAAAATGAAGTTTTTCAACCATCCTGTCATATCAAAATTGCTAAAAATAGACTTGATTCCATATACGAAACAACTGAAATCTGATTCATTATACGAACTCACCTGAACCTGATTCCATATTATATGGAGCAGTCGAAATATGCTTCCAGACATCAATATTTCCGGCCCACTATAGAGAAATATATACCCATGAAAAAAAGAGGATTAAAAAGAAAAGGTTGAAGAAAGTCAACCAAAAGAATCTCAAAAAAAGAAAAGAAAGAAAGTATTTTTTGCACAGAGTGTACACTTCTGAACACTTTATACCTGTCTCCAAGTTTTACACAGTAGCAATTCTTATTAATAGACTGCATTTTCTTATTATCCACTTCTAAGTTCCTCTTTGAAGTATTTACCTTCTTAAATTGGTAGAAAAATAATGAGGTAGATGAACGCGCCTTTGTTTGCGAAGCACTCTTAACTCAACTTCATCGACTTTGATTGGATACCTCTGTCTTGGCGCATTGGAACGAGTTCTTTGCATACACTTACCCTTACTGTCATGTTTCATGTTCTATCTTCATCGGTACATAGAACAAGTAACATGGTAGCTAATAAATGGCATACAAAAAAATTTCCAGTGAAACAGCTGCGGTCGAATAAAAAAAAAACCGTTATATGCGTATTTGTATTGTGTTCTCCACCTTGCGTGATCGGTTCGAGGGCCTTTTACTAAACGTCGATCGATTCAAGTCAAGTTCCGAGTAGGCGTGGACTCGCGATGACTAATGAATATTTCACATCGACTTCTAATGAATATTGCCTATAAAAGATCTTAAAAATGAAAGGCATCCACCAGTTGAGAGAAGTTGGATTATTCCGAAAAATAAATTGAAAATTCTATTAATATTAAATTTTATCCACTGACCAATATGTGCTAAAGAATTCAACAGAATAAACCTCTAGTACATATTGATAGGCGACATTAACTTTTACGAGGAATTTATTTAAACTTTTTCCTCGAAGGATTTTGGCAATGTTGAATTAATTCGTGAAAAAGATTAAGTCGAAGATTAATCAACAAAATTTTCGGGGAACAGGAATAATAGAAGAGACTATTTCGAGCTAGGAATTCGACACGATCGGAAAGTTAAATAAACATATCTTTGCCTTCCCAGCGGACCTAGCGTGAAGTAAAAGCGTATTGAGCACAGTTGGACCCTAACAAACAAGCCTAGGAAATATTGGAAGTTTGCAGACATCACACTCTTTCCCCTATTTCTCTCTTTTCTCCTTGAAAAAAAATTCCTCTTTTTCGCCCTGTTTTCAAGAAACCTCCCCTTTTTCTCTTCTTTCTCGTTCTTTCGCTTAGATGCGAACTGAATTAATAGAACCCAGTCAGAAAATCCAACTATTTTTCGTTGAAAGTTTATTCTTTGTCTACTATTATATTTTTGGCTCATAATTCATCTCTTTTCTTTGATAATTTTATTATTTTGTTGAAAAGTCAATTATTTTATTAAAAAGTCATTTTTTGGTCGAAAATTCAACGGTTTTGCTGAACATTTGTCTTTTTGGATAGAACATTCGTCCTTTTGAGTTGGAAATTCATCTTCTTTTTATTAAAAATTCTACTATTTGGTTGAAAATTGAAATATTTTGTCAAAAAGTCATCTTTTTTGGTCGAAGATTCACCTGGTTTGGTGAAGATTCGTCTTTTTGAATAGATTCATCTCTTTGATAGAAAATTGAACTTTTCTGTTGAAAATTCATATATATTTTCGGGTTGATATTTGAATTGTTTTGTATAAAATTCGCATTTTTGGCTTGCAAATTTCACAATTTGGTTGAAATTGTTTTTCTTTGTTGACTGAAAAATCTTTATTAGTTGCAAATCTATCGTTTTCGTCTGAAAATTGATCTCTTAGGGAAAAAGTGCAACTGCTTGATTAAAAATTAATCTTTTTTGGTTGAGGATTTAACTATTTTGTTGTTACTAATTTCAACAAAGTTACTAATTTCAACTCATTGGTTGAAAGTTCACTTTTTTGTTAAAAATTCTTATTTCTGCGTTGAAGATTCTACTACGTTTAGAAAATTTGTCTTTTTGACTTGAAATTTGAACAGTTTGGTAGAAAATTAAACTTTTTTTTTTAATTTAACTCTTGTTAAAAAATCGTCCTGCTGTTGGTTTGAACATTCACATTTTTAGGTTGAAAATTCGTATTTTTTTCTTGAGAGTTCAACTACTTGGTTGTAAATGGAACTGTTTGGTTGAAAATGATTTATTTTTTTAATTCAACAATTTGTTTAAAAATTCGTCTTTT
The DNA here is from genome assembly GCA_932195095.1 of Andricus curvator. Taxonomy (NCBI): domain Eukaryota; kingdom Metazoa; phylum Arthropoda; class Insecta; order Hymenoptera; family Cynipidae; genus Andricus; species Andricus curvator. Next base: position 744,562 of record CAKNYM010053125.1, on the reverse strand, counting down.
TGGGTTGAAAATTTAAGTATTTGGTTGAAAATGAACTTTTTTGTTCAAAAATCATATTTTCGGGTTAAAAATGTAACTGCTTCGTAAAAAAATTCGACTTTTTGGTTTGAATATTCATGTTTTTAGCTTGAAAATTCAACTGTTTAAATAAAATTATCTTTTTTGTTTTTCAAAAAATTCACCTGTTTGGGTAGAAAGTTTAATTATTTGGTTCAAAATGATCTTTTTCGTTAGAAATTCATATTTTCGGGTTGAAAATTTATTTGCTTTGTATAAAATTGTCTTTTTGGTTTCAAAAATCAACAATTAGGTTGAACTTTTTTTCTTCATGGTTGAAAATATATTTTTTTATATAACTATTGAAAATTCGTCTTTTTGGCTTGAAAATTCATTACTTTTGGTAGAAGTTTTATCTTTTTTGGTTGAAAATTCACTTTTGTGCTGAAAATTCATATTTTCGGTTCAAAATTTTTATTTTCGGTTTAAAATTTCAGTTGTTTTGTAGAAATATAGTTTTTTTGTTGTTGAAATTTGAACATTTTAGTAAAAAGTCCAACTGCATGGTTTAAAATGCAACTTTATGGTCAAAATAAACTTTTTTGTTGAAAATTTTGTTGAAAAATCATATTTTCGGTTCAAAATTTCAATTGTGTTTTAGAAAATTCGTTTTTTGCTTGAAAGTTAAACATTTTGATAGAAAATTTAACTATTTGATTGAAAATGTAACAGTTTTGGTTAAAATGATCTTTTTTGTTGAAAATTCATGTTTTTTGGGTAGAAAATGCAACCGTTTTGTAAAAAACTCGTCTTTCTGAATTTTCAAATTTAACTACTTCATTGAAAATTAATCGTTTGTGGTTGGAAATTTAACAATTTTGTTGAAAATGTAATATATTTCAACAGAAAATCTTCGGAATGTGTTACCTACATTAATTTGTTTCAACAAAAATTTCTTCCCCTCGAATGTACATATTTTCGTACAAAAATCACCCTATTTCCCCTGAGCATTTTGGACTCGGTCTGACTTTGTTTTTTTTTTTTTTTTTAATAAAAAAATGTAATTATTTCCTGGCCCTACTCCCGGGAGATTAGGGGGCATATATTATTGGCGAAGTCTGCTCGAAATCGCTCGAAGGCCGTTTGCATCCGAGAACACGCTCGTTTACGCGATAAATTAATCCTGCCGCCGTCGCTACGGTAGCAAGTAGCAACACAGAAGTAACAGCGGCAACAAACGAGCCGAGAAAAGCGCACGAGAGATGGTGAATCAAATAAGATTCTCGCCGGCAGGAAATTCCGGTTGCTCTTCATGCATACGGCATTATAACTAGAATCATTCCCTACGAGCCTCTTCTGCGTTCCGGTACAAGAGTACAGCTCTTGTGTCCGACAACTTTTTCGTTTCATTTACGTATATGGGTGAATAAAAATGGGTTTCACTTATAGACATGAATATACTTTTAAAATGTTATTTCTATGCCACAAATATCACCCCCCCCCCCCCCAATTTTAAGTCAAAATTTTGTTTTCGATTTCATTTAATAAACGGAGACTGCAAATCCCAAAATGCTTTTAAAACAGGGGAAATAGGGTGATTTTTCTTGAAATTATGAGAATAATAGAGGAATAAATTCTTTAAAAAAATATCAATGTACATAACATATCTCGTATACCAACTATTTCATTTCCAACAAAATAGTTGAACTTGCACACGTTATTTTTCTACCAACAGCGATGAATTTGGAAACTACTAAGGTGAGTTTTCAGCAGAATGTTCGAATTTTCAATGAAAAAGTATTAAACTTCAACAGTTGAACTTTCAACATAAAAGTTAATTTTTTTTCCACCCGAGAAAATTAAATTTTCAACAAAAAAATTGCCGTTTCTACTATAAAAGATGAACTTTAAATTCAAAAGGACGTTTTTTAAATAAAAGAGTTGAATTTTCGACAAAGTACTATTTTTAAGAACATAGTGGAATTTTCAGCCCATGAAGATAAATTTTCAATCAAATAGTTGAATTTTCAATCAAAGAAAAAAAAATATTAAGCTTAAACCAAATAGTTGAATTTTCAAGCCAAAAATGCCATTTTTTCAGAAGACAGTTGAATTTTCGACCCGAAAAGTAGAATTTTAAACAAAACTGTAACCAAAAAAGATGAATTTTCAACCAAGAGAGATAACTAATCTAGCAAAAATATACATTTTTATCAAAAAAGACGAATAATCAACAAAACAGTTGAATTTTTCACAACAAAAAGAAGACTCACAAAATAAATAAATTTTCAACCAAATAGTTGCATTTTCAACTTATAAAGGATACATTTTCAACTAAAAATGTAATAGTTAAATTGTCCGAAAAAAATTCAGTAAAAAAAGCGAATATTCAACAAAATAGTTCAATTTTCAGCCCAAGAAGGTAATTTAAAACAAGATGAATTTTTAAAAAAGTAGTTCAACTTTCAACCAAGTAATTGAATCTTCAACCAAAAGCGATGAATTTGTATCCAAATAGTTAAATTTTTCACCAAAAAGATAAATTTTCCACCAAAAAGATAAATTTTCCACCAAGGAGATTAAGTTTCTGCCAAAAAGACGAATTTTTAACAAAATACCTGAATTTTCTACAAAACAGTTGAATGTTCAGTTTCGAAAATATTTAATTTCAACAAAAAAGTTCCCTTTTCTACCAATAGCTTTCAGCGTTGAGAATTTGAAATTTCAATGACCGGGAAAAATGTTTTTAAATCGAAAAATGACCGGAAACATTTTTTGGGATTTTGGTCGCCATCCTGAAAATAATTCATATTTTCGATTACAGTTGATAAAGTTAAAAAAGTTGATCACAAGATAATTCGATTCAACTTTTTTGTTCAATCTGACAAAATTGAAACTTGTAAATCCACATAATATATTCGAAGCGAATCTCTTATAAGGATTGTGTGTGTATAATTAATTCGTACAGAGAAACGGGGGTAAAAAGACGTACACGAGTCGAAAACAAAGTAAACGAGTGCGAACCGCAGTGCACCCTTCTCTCCTTTTTGAGCAGTAACTTTCGTAGAAATCGACTTCTATCCTCAGAAGAAGACTGCAGGTGTAAGAGGTTAATAATACATTCGAAGGTCTCGCTGGAGGCGAGACGCGCGCGTTTGTGATTATTTTGCGTGTCCCTTAAGGAAATCTCTACTTTTTTAAGGTAGCTATGGCTGATTCTCCGCATAGCACAACATTTTTGAAATTTTTTTAGCGATTTAAGATTGAAGATAAGGCACTTTAATTTAAATCTATAAAGATTAAAGGCCCAAGACCGGGGATAAAATTTTTTCTTTAAGTCAGAAAAATTCGACAATTGATTTTTCACCAGTTGTAAGTTTTTCTTACAGCGCAATTGAATTCTGATATATCTTGTAGTTTTACCATTTACCCATACTTGTTTAAACAATTTACAATGAATTTTTCAAAGATATTTATCATTTGCTTTTCAGATACACGATAGTTGTATTCTAACATGAAAATAATGTCTGTATATTATACAGACATAATTTTTAGGTAGGAATACAACCATCGTGTATCCTTGATCACAAAATTAAATTGAAATCCAAAAGTTTTTAGTTATATCTATCGTAACTATTAAAAAAAATTTTCAACAAGTGGACACTCCTAAACTCAACAGCTTTTCGTTTAAATTCCTTGCTGATTCAGCATCACTGATTTTACTTACTCTGGCGTTTGAACACACTACACTAACCTAGCTTGCCAAATGCGCTGAAGAAATGTTTGCGCTTTATCTTGCACTATTTATTAGTAGTTTTACTTGTGAGTACTCTTTCATAAAAGCATATTTAAATGAGATGAACAACCATTGTACCGATTACCCTATGTAATATATTACCCTAAGATTAGTCTTATAGTACTTTAAATTGACCCCGCCTCTTCATGAATGACACCCTCTCAACTTTTATGTAAAAAAATTGATTTGCATCCCAACCTAACGAGTGATGAAACGTCATAAATATGAAAATGCATACATCCGCCCAATCGCCCCCTTTTCAATTGGTACCAATGCAGCAGCAAGCACATTCCACGTCACCTCTTTGATTTACGCGTCAAGAAGATGTAGGATCTTTTGTTCTGCCTGGAGGCGCTGCAGGGCCTCGAGGCGAAGCAAGGGCTTTGCTCAGCAGTCTCCCTCCTTTCTATAGTACCATTTAAGTCGCTATCACGAAAGCAGAGGAAAATATCAGTGGGTGCACCGCACCCAAGAACATTTTTCCTCACTTGCTGGCTCTCAGAGGCACCCACGTGGGCAACGCCTATGTAGTATGTACATTGTACACAAGAGTCTCGAGACGAACAAGCATCTGCAGGAGCGTATCCAAAATGATACATATGCATGCAGATGCTGATACGTATTAAGGCGCGTATCGGTCGAGCACGACCTCTTTTGCTCTTTCTTCCCCATTATTCCCCTCGCAAAGAGGTTGACCAAGCAGGAAAGTTTATCGCGAAACAACCAACAGTCGACAGCCCGTGATGCATTGGTTGGTTCCAATCTACATAGGCCAGCATCCCCCTTAATCGATTTCATATCTCCTGAAACAACCTAGGGTTTTAGGGAGGCGGTAATTTGTTTCCCTTGAGAAAATTAGGATCTCGTTCGTCATTTTTCTGTCAGGTATTAAAGCTCTTGTCACTCGTTTCAAATTATTTAAGGGAACCACTGGTGACCTTAATTGCTTTTGGTATATATCAGGGCTCGGATCGTGCGACTTTTTCGACTTTGTTGAAAAAAAGGGGCGTTTTGAAGAAAATTGCGACTAATCGACTTTGTTCCGTTTTTCTCAGAAGTTCCCTATAACTTAGGGAATTTATGAACAAACTCCATTGAATCCTGATATTAGACATGTACGAGCCCAACTTCACGATCTAGAAACCGACAATCGTATCATCAAAGACAAATTCAATGTTTACTTGTTACTGTCAAATAATTTAGGTATTAAATCGGGATCATTTTAATCAAAAGAGAATCCCTCTGCTTCAAATAACTTTGATCCAACTTCAAGATCAAAGTAATACCCTAGGATTTTCTGTGTTGTGTGAAGAATATATTTGCAAATGCCTTCTAGTCTTTCCAAGCCCTGTATGTTGACATTACTGTACATCTGCATTCTACACTAAGGAAACATTAAGATCGGTCATTATAATAAGAAAAATAGTGATTACAGACTTATACCATGATGATATAACAAGAAAATAAGCTCCTTTCGTTTAGAAAATAGAGATTTAACTCTATTACTTGAAAATCTATTAAATTGTCAGTATGTCAGAAATAATTGCATAAATGGATTGAAACGCTTTCTGACTTACGCAAGTTTACTAATAATTTAGCACGTATAACTTGACAAGTGTTTACAGTGTACCATTTTCCGACGTTTCACGCTTATTATGCACGCACACTTATCTGAAAAGAGCAAAGTAACTAAGGGCGGATGTCGAGCTCGTTAAAAAAATTGGAACGACTAAGGGAAGCTGGACGTCGTTGAGTTTCACATAAAATTACATATATGAGGATACAGATGTCAAACCAGTTTTATGAACGTTTGAACACAGGTTGCAATCGAGCAGGTTGAAGCTGATTACGGAGTACGATCGACTTGACAAAGTAATAGAGTTAGCGATATCGTTTCGTCTATACCAAGAGTCTAATTTGAAGCTAAATCTTCCAGGCAGACTCCCCAGATCCCCTCGAGCGAGAACTATAAATTCAACTCACGGTGTATCCACAGGGCGATTTATTTGTTGGCTCGACCAAAGGTTGTTGGTGGATCCGGAGGCAAGGATAGATTCTCTCTGTATACAGGCTTCGGCATTCGAAATATTTGCACATGGCCAATCGATAACCTCCAACGTCACTTATTAGTGGAATACTGTGGTTCGAAAATAAACTGCCGGGAAACAATGAGCTTTGTTAAGGAAGCTCGGTATTCATTAAAATAATAATACTTCTAATGGGAAATATCATCTGGAATAATTGGGTTCCATGTTATGTATGATAAGCTCGTTATGAGCTGTTCCTTTTGTTTCACTGCATACTAAGGACTATTTTTAATTTTCAATATGTTTTCATCAATTTATTATTTTCGAACAGATAAATAGCTCGGACATTATAGAAATCTTTCGGTAAATAATAAACAATTAGGAAATTATTTTGGGCGTAAACTTCAAAAGATCGGAGACTCCCCTTAAAGCAAGCAAGCTTTGACTCATCAAGCAGATGCTTTGGGCGGAAGAAACATAAGATAAACATTTTCCGCGCGATTTCGCTTTAGACGTTTAGACCCTCGCAGAATGCCGCCGCCCTTATCGATAGAGACTTTTTCAGATAAAGTTGAGAGGAAGGTCTTATAGCTGGGTGGACAGATGAGGCGAGATAGGTCTAATGAGCAATGGACATGAAGATATATGAACCTCTGCCTTCATCATATAGCCAATTGACTATCTCTCTGGAGCTGGAGAACCTCAGACACGTCATCTGAGAAAGCACATTGTAGAGAATGATTTACGGTTCTCAGACTAGTGCCCTTTTGCCTCCAACTTGGACTCCAGATTCTGAAGGCTCCACCTTATCCAAGTCCTTTAGCCATGGGGGTTGGTGTTGAACCTGTTAGGATCTTAGAATGTTAGCATCTTGGGGTTGCCCATTAAAAGTAAAGAGCGACTATGGTAACGAGGTCTCTGCTTTATCTTCTCATCCTTGCCCCCGTTACATCGGCTCCGGCTTGAAAAAGAAACTATCTAGAATAAAGACACACCCATGATGAATCTCGTGGGCAGAGCATCCACGTCAAGAAGTAGCCAGTCACGATTTAATCTAATCCTTAAGACCCACCTGGTCTTTCTTCAACGTTCCCCCGCAAAAAGAATAAATAATAGATGCCTCGATGCTTGTTTAATTAAATTTGCTCTATCAATTGAATCTGTTCTATGAATCTGTTATTTATTCATAACCAGCCGGGTGACTACTTGTTATAAGAGGCCATCCATAAATTACGTAACAGCTTTTGGAGAAGGGGGTTCGGGAAAATTTTACGAACTGTTACCTGGGTAGGGGGGGGGGTAAATCGGTACTGTTACGTAATATTTTTAAGAAATTAACATTATGACAAGATCATATCAACAAGAGGACAGTCCACGTGCGAGTTCATAGCGTCGTGAAAAGCATAAAAATGTAATCCGTTTGCATCTCGGTGATCCTTATCAAAATGAGTGATCCGGAAATAGAATCGATTGGGGGCTTGAGAAGTGTACATTCGTCTCCAATTATTTCCAAGATTAATAATAAAATAATTCATCCCTGGAAAGGCTTGCTGTAGGAGGGAGACGCCCTTTGTATATGCTTATTCTTTTACGTCTTGTTTGGTACAAAAAAAACATATTTATATTGCGAACGGCTTTCCGTAGAATTGTATCATCTTATGATATTTTGTAGTTGAAGAAACTACTGAATAATTCACACAATATGACGCAATTCCTTGGTAAATCATTTACAATGTAAATTTTATTGTGCTGGTTCCTTTATGGTTAGATGAACTAAAAGTTTTTGTTAGATAAACCAAAGTGTTTTTTTAGGCCAGCGAAAACACTTATTGGAATTGACTAAAATATTCTCTTGGATCTAGCGAAATATTTTCTTGGATTAACCCAAATTTTTTTTTGCATCAACCAAAATATTTGCTTGGATCAATCAGACGATGTGGTATAATCAGCCAAATTTTACTAACCAAAAAATTGTTTTGGGTCAACCAAATATTTTGTTCATTCAACCAAATCATTTTCTGGGTGTGATGTATTATAAAATTGACGCAACCAAATGCTTCTATTCGTGGTTAGATTCTGTTTCTGCAAGGTAAAGGTAAGTTTTGAATACGGTTAGCTCATTGGTGATTCGAAGCAACGAGTTGAAAACAAATATTCTTCGCGTGCATGGGATCAGCGTGTACTGTTCATTGATAAAGATCTGGAGTCATGGTTAGTTTTACGGAAGTAGAGGCTCGTGTTTAAGAAAGCTGCGGACTAAAGATAGTTCGAACATAAAGTACAAAGTATCTCAAGATAGGTACGTCGAGTAAATATTTTAAAGTCTACCGACGGGACCAGCGTGGGTTTCGAGAAGGCAATCTATTATGCGAAGCCAGCTCAGCTTCGGATCGCCTCTGGTCCAGTATCTGCGATCACGAACTTGAGAAACGACTGGAGATTTTTCCGCTCTCGACGCCAATGTCAGGATCGGATTCAACTTCTTTAATCATGCCAGAGCTCTTCATCTAAAATACGTTTTCAAGTCGTTGGATACAAATTTATTCATTTCTTAAATGTTTTTAAAAACATTTTCATGAAAAAGTCACGATGTAAGTTTTTAGAGCTTTCCGTTGTTTTTCTAACATTTAAAATAAAGTGCCAGTGGAATCTCTATATTCCAATAAAATCCTAAATAAAGTAGTAACATAGTACGGTATACTGGGGCTAAGCGGCGCATGTGGGGGAAAGTGGCGCACCCTTGATTTTGCATTTCTGAATGCGATATTTGTTTTTTCTAGGTAAAGTACTGCTGGAACAGCAGTACTTTGGGATATATGTAAGTCCTATAGTAAAAAATTCTAAAAATGGTACTTTACTTGCAATCCTGATAAGACCCCAACGGGACATTATTCTTACTCGGATGATGTCAAAAATACGAATACGGAAAATTTTGTTTAGATGAAAAGTATAGATTAATATAGAAGTTTCACAATTTGTTTCTCCATAAAATTTTAATATAAATTCCACCTTTTCGACCAAATTCTCATTGTATGTACTCTCTTATAATTATATATTTAATCAATCTTATTTATTAGATCGCTTAACTTAATGGAAAGTGGAAACAAGAAATTATTCCAAGAAAGCTCCCCTCTGGCAATTCATCATTCTTGTCAGGTTCTTGTGTGGTGTATTTTGCGTTTTGTGCTTTCCGTGTGAGGACTTAAAGCTAAGCTAAGTTGCACCGAGAAGAGAAGACTGAAAACCTAATAGAATCCTCGAATAGTGCACGCAGCACGAGCAAACGAATCGTATCCAATTAACCGACCGCGCGAATCCATAATTCATTCCTAATTAATTAGCAAAGAGGCGTGGCGTTCCCTGGAATCATTTCTACGATATTCGCGAGTATGTGGGGTCGCTCATTGCCGCAAAAGCACACGACTCAGTTACTCACTGCGGCGTTGTCCTTCTCATAATCATTTTATTACTCGCAATCCAGAAGCAAAGCGATTATGGTATTCATTCTGCTCTAATTGAACCTCTCACACTGACCTTTTCATCGCTTCAGTTTCACTTTATACATATCTACGTCATTTCATCTCCTTCCTGTTATTCACTCCGAATTTCAACTTTACTTTCTTCACTTCACAAATTTACAACTTTTATTCTTTCTCTGATTCAGAGGAGAATTTTTAATCTTCGAAGTGTCAGCGGAGTGAGAGACGCCTGAAACGCACGATCTTGGATACTAATGGGTCCTCGTGGACAGCTTTACGTAGTTCTTAGTGCATGTGATTCGAGTAAAGAGTGATCTTACTATGGGATTATAAGTCAGTTGGCGTATTTTTGTGTCATCTATAACATTTGATGACTTTGTGAAGCTCTTCGCCTGGGGTGATTGCTAGAGAAATTGATCAGCGACCTTTTTCGAAGCGGTATTGCGGAACAAACGTGTTACTTAAATAAGCAACACAGGACCCCGAAAGGGATTTGGCCTAATGATATAATAATGACAATAATAATTTTTTTTAAATAGTAATTTTTATTCCCTTACAAAAGTGGATTGTATTACGAGAATTTTATTAACTACTGAGAGGGGCCAATTCTAAATAAAAAAACTTTGTAGGATAGAAAATTTTTCGGATTTTCAGTTCATTTTTTTTCAATTCCCTACAAAATTCTGCATTTTCAAATGTAAATTGGGTGTCAACCTACCTGACAGATGATTTTAAATTTCCGGTAATTTCATGGTCAATTTTTCATTTTTCCCGGTCAAGTCTTAGAGTTTAAATAGTTAAATGATTTCAAACGTTTGCTAAAGATTTCAAGAGATTTCTGAACATTTTAAAAGATTTCCTATGTGGAACAGGGAATTTCGAAAATAAAAATATAATTCTGAGTTGGAACATCAGATAACTTTTGGTCATAAGAATTACAATTCTGATTTGGTACAGATAAATTTTGCAAAAGAATTTTAATTCTGAATTTATGTGTATTATAATTAAGAAATATAGTAGCGCCCTTTTTTCTAAAATTTGGAAGAGGAAAGTATCAAATTCTGGCAAATTTTTATTTGCAAAAAATAGTGTTTAAATTCAAATAAATTCTAACGTTCAAGGAGTTTTCAAAATCTGACTTGGAACAGGGATTATTTTTGTAACTAATAATTTCTTCACATAACCCCTGTTCCAACTTAGAATTAGGGTAAATAAAATACATGAAAAAACTTTTAGTTTGCATATTAGTACATTGGAAAAAAAATCCCGGTTTCTGAATCAATTTCCCGGTTATTTTCCGGGTTTCCCAATTTCCCGGACAAATCAAATCATTGAAAATAGTTCAGTCTTAAATTAATAGTTAATAAATAAAGCCTTAAACAAACCCCTAATAAAGCCTTATTAATAGTCGAAGTTGAAGATACGAAATAGGTGAATGAATTGCTTGAATTTTAATTTCTTGATTATTTACCATATTTGAAAAAATTATATCTGTGACTAACATACTGTTTTCTTTTTTTTGTTGCAGGTGAGCATTTCATGGCTATAATTTCGTAACAGCTCGTGAGTGAGTAATTGCATGGTAATATCACGTTTCACGAACATTTGAACAGTTAAGAAGTGATCCAAATTATTAGTTTTAATTAATAATTACAAATGAATATTATTTGATACTCGTTCCCTTCACATCAAATTTTGTTTTTACCTATTCAAATGTTTGTGCATGAAATTCTCTTGTAATTTTTTGTAAAATTATGTAAATATAAAGTTTTTAAACACTTGTTATCAATACAAAATTCGCTTTTTAAAACGGTAATCTTTTTTTTCTAAAAACGTCTTTACACCAGGAAATTTATGACAATAATTATAATATTAAATTAAATTAATAAGAGATGCGACAAAATTAATAACTTTCCTAGAAACATACGTTTTTAGAAAAAAATATAAACGTTCGAAAAAGCGAATTTTGTATTGGAAACAAGTGTTAAAAAATGTGATATTTACATAATTTTACAAAAGTTGACATGATTATTTAATAAATAAGCATTTAAATGCATTAAAACCAATACAAAATATTTGAAAAAAATTAAGGGATTGTGTACCGAGCCCGCAACCTTGCGCCTACAAGCAGAACGTCCAAGTCCTATAAGACCTACAACGATTTTTAAAAATTCGTTTTTATCGAAAACGGCTCGTGATTGGCAAATAAATTTTTAGCAAATAATTATTCATTCAATGGACTCTCATCAGGGAATAATAATATTTTTCAAGTAGTGTTCCTGTATTTCCTAAAAGGTTTAATAAAATATTGGCAAATTTTATAAATGAAAAAGTCTCACTAATTTACCCTTTTTACCTTTGAAACTTAGAATGTCATTATTGGCAGGCCTGTATAAATAAAATAAAATAATATTATTCTCTAGGAGGAAAGATTTCACTCTTAATTCGAGTGCGTTCTTTACAAGCTGTAAATAAAGCAAATAATGATTACAGCCTACTTTGCATATTCCAATGTATCTCTTTGCTTCTTGCAGGGAGCAAATTCTACGTCTGAGAGGTATCGCAATCGTTAACGTTAACGCAATGCCACAAGGTCGAAAATAACTTGAGAGTCGCGCATAAGTGAATATGGCGAAGGTGGACGTCGCCTGTAATCATAAAAGCCATTAATATGCGAAAAGTTTCTTCATTAAGCTTTGCCCTTGCTAACTCGAGATAATTTATAATACCATAATTTATTTATGACCAGCAATTTATAATTTACTGCCTATCCCAAGCATACTTACGTCGACATCCCCTTCTAAATTATCAGTTACCCTTTACTTAAATTACACCCTTTTTAAAGGACTCTTTAATATTTTTTAATTAAACCCTTCATGTACTGAAATCTTACAATTTTCCAGTTCAGTTTCCAAATAATTGAAAGATTACACCATGAACGACGGAGAAAGGCCAGGAGTATTCGAATTTTAAAAAACTCGAGAAATTATATAATTAACTAATTATATCATTTTTAAAGCTTTCTATTTTAATTTTTAAGTTTTTCTGACCTAGAAATGTCACAATTTTGATTATACTTGTTCAACAACTTCGAATTTATACAATATGGAATTTTCTACTTTAATTTTAGCTACTGAAAATTTAAAATTGTTTAATTTAGAATTCGCGAATTTGAAATATTGAATCACCACGGGCATTTTTTTTAAAGCCTAAAAAGACTATCGGTACGTTTTTAGATATTTTAGTTGCAAGCCTCGGACTCTCAACACTATTGACACTTTGCCTTTTAAATTTTTTCGCTAGGTGGCCAAAATAACAACTGTCATCTCAAAAATAGGAAATTTCAAAATATTTCAAGATTTAAAAGATTCAAAAGTATTTTAAACATTTTTGAAACATTTCGAGGAATTTCTAAAATTTTGAACAGATTTTCAACATTACAACAAATTTCAAGGCGTTTTAAAGGATTTTAACTGTTTTTGTGAATTTCAAACATTTCAAGGTATTTCAGGGAATTTCAAATAATTTTTACAGCGAACTTTAGGGAGTAAATAAAATCGAATGCAATTTTAAGGGACTTCCAGAGATTGTAGGGGTTTCAATGGATCTTATGGGGTCTCAGAGGATTTAAAAGTTTTAAAAGGTATTAAAAATTTCAAGATGTTTACGGGATTTCAACAGATTTATAGGGATTTTATAAGATTCAAGAGATTTTAAACATTTCAAAGGATTTTAAAGAATATAGTGTTCCAAAAATATCAAAGATTTCAAGGGATTCCAAGGGGCTTTATCAGTTTTTATGGAATTTTACGGGATTTCAGAGAATTTCAAGGATTTCATCATTTTTGAATGAATTTTGAAAGAATTTTACAGATTATCAATGGATTTTGCTCGACTTTGTGGGATTAATACAGACTTTAAAAGAGTTAAGGGATTTTATCGATTTCAAGGGATTTTTAATTTATTTCAAAATTTATTTTAAAATTTTTTTAAGGCATAACAAATAGTTAGCTTCTGTAGTTAATATTTAAAAAATTGCATGACACTATTTTGCAATTATTTTTCAAAATTTATTCTACTGTTGACACTGTTTTGAATTTCTCAAATGACTCCCGAGGTCCGTAGTTGTCACCCTGGAAATTTTCCTTATACATCTGCGCCAAAAACCAGGTCAGATTGTCTGCGTTGTCATTCAATGGTTAATATAACGATTATTGCAATAAATTTTATTCTCTAATCAAATTCGAGATAAAATTAAGTCAATTCATTCAATTTAAACCAGAGATTTAAGGGATTTTATCAATGTCAAAGGAATTCAAAGAGTTTAGGCCTTTAAGGTATTTAAAAAAAATCCGAGGCGTTTAACGTGATTCAAAAAATTTTAAGGGTTTTCATATAATTTCGTAGGTTTTCAGATGATTGCAACAAAATTTAAAAGGTATTCAGGATATCAATGATATTTTCAAGCTTTCATGAGATTCCAACGTATTTCTAGAGAATTCTAGGGAATAGATGAAATGTAATGAAATTGTAAGGGACTTCTAGGGATTTTAAGGGATTTCTACGGATTTAATGGGGTCTCAGATGATTTCAAAAGATTTCTAGGGCTTTGACAAGATTTAAGGGATTTTGAATGGCATATTGGCAATTTTCATTATACATCTGCCAAAAATGAGGTCAAATTATCTCACTCGTCCTTCAATGATTAAAATAACGATTATTGCAATGAATTTCGTTCCCTAATTAAATTCGAGATGAAATTAAGTCAATGAATTGAATTGAAGCCAGAGAGTAGGACTAGCTCTCATTTGAAATTGAGCTCAGTTCTGTTAGAAAATTCATTAGTCACGACGCATTACTTGGTATTACAGCGCGACCGACCCACATGAGTTAATGAGTCTGGAGTAAACACTATAATTAATCAGGTCTCCCTACATATAATCAATATCTCTCTGCGCCAGCTGTGTTCTCAAAGTTCTCTCCACGGATTGTACTGATTGTGAGTTTGGACTGTACTCTTCGTTCATAATTATTCATATCAATACTATACGCTCTTTCGTATTATCTGACACTCTTCGTCTTTGCATTTTCTTCCCATTATCTCTTTTAATACAATAGCGTAAATATTTATGAACGAGCTGTCGCTTAGTGTGCACCAGATTCGCGAGTCATATTTTTACGCTTCCATCGAAGCAGATCGATGCTTTGTGATTCATGAAGGTTGACGACTTTCCGACAAGTACAATCTCCAGAGTCTAAAGAAGAGACCAAATTATTATAAATTTATGTAAATGTTAACATTATTTATATATAATAATCTTCAAATTCATTCCTTCACTTTGTCCACATTCAAGCTCCTATGTTTCCGCTCATTTATCGCGTGATTTTTTCTCTTGATTTTTTTTCTACCACCCAGATATAGTATTCGTACGTCAGTTTTACATCTTATAAAATTCAGGGCTCGGATAGTTCGTGTTTTTTTACTTTTTCCGACTTTTATGAAAAGATTCGATCTATTTTGTTTACTTTTTCTTAGAAGTTCGCTATACTTAGCTTCAATTTTAATCACAATGAAATTAATGACATTAAAAATGAATTAATTTCTCGTTAAGACTTTATAGTTGATTATTGCAAAAGAAATTCTTCAAAAATCGAATACGCGCTGTGTTAAAAAGATTAGCCCGAATTCTCATTTTCTAATATAGTAATAAAAACAATTTTTATTCAAACTTCAGTTAAAATTTTAGCTTAGGGTTTGAGCGTAGTAATAACTTTTTTTCTCCCCTTCAGCATCGATATTTCTTGAAATTATTATTGTTTATTGAATGGTTTATTATTCTTACAGAGCTTCCCCGTATCTCGGGAACAAGATTTTCTTTTTGTAAAAAATAGAAAATTCGATTTTTGTTTTTTGGCGAAAGCCGACTTTCAAAACCTGTAAAATTGTAACCTCAAAATTCTTGGACGATTTACTCGGAGTTGGCTATCTTTTAAAGATAAAACTTTTATCATCCGCATTCAGAAACTCATTATCTCGGAAGTAAGTTTTTGTTTTTTATTTAAACTGATGTTACATTTATCGCAATCCGCAGCCGCGCCAGTTCCAATTTGTGGTCAGTGTAACTTTGAGATTATCAACTGAGACATTTATATCCTCGAAACTGGATAACTTTTTCTAATCGGATTTTTTTGGGTTAATCACCAACATGTCATCTCGGAAGTGGAATTCTGTCTTATCTTTAACTTTTGATTTCGATTTTACAGAATATTTTTTGCTCTTCTGAAAAATTCTAATTTCTTTGGTTATCTAGTTCTATACCGCCACCCTTCAGTTGGACATTTGTAAGTCGAAAAGTTTAAAATTGATTAATTTCAAATTCAATTACAGTCTTCACACTCTTTATCCTATTCCCCTTTTTTCACTTTTTTTAAAAGAATTCCTGTTTTTGTGCCTGTTTTGAAGAAACTTTCCCTTTTCTCGTTTTTTTTAATCCAATTATTTTTGGTTGAAAGTTCACTCTTTTGATTACAAATTCCGCTAGTTGATTAAAGATTTAATTATTTTGTTGAAAATTCGCTTTTTTGAAGTTTTAATCTTTTATTTGAATTGACTCAGTTTGCAATGCTTCTATTCATAAATTTGTTGACTCTTAAGGCTTCCAATTTGAGGTAAAATTTTATTTGCAATCTAAAATGAATCATACATAACACAGAATTCGAATTTCGAAAAAACTTGGTGTCTCAACTTTTAATATCTTCAAAGCTCAAGGATTTCAGAACAGAAACGATGGGTTGTAATAATTGAAGATTGTAATAATTGGTATCAGGAATGTAATAATTGGATGCAATAAGGTTCGGATCCGGTACTTTGTACCGGCTCTCCTCTCCTGTTTTATCTGGCTCTTCAATTTCTTTACAAACTTAATTTCAGCATGAAACTCTCAACGCTTGGCTTGATACTTTTAACCTGGAGGCAGGTTTATTTAAGTCAATATAACCTACAATTTACTAGATCCGCTTCTCTTTGTGAGCAAATACAATTAACACGGAGCAGTATCGCATTGCTTGTGATCCACAGAGATAACAAAGTTTGCAAAACTCAATTAGAGATAAAAATAAGTATTGATACGATGCCGTGATTTAATATCAGATTGTGTTACCACTTACAAAGTTTACTGACCATTTAGAATGCAAATAATGTATCTTTGGTACTTGTAAATTATATCAATACTAACGACGAATAGTATCGGACCTCTAAACGGGTGACCTATTAAAAATTAGCCTTGACTTGAAGGTTCATTTTAAATTCTAACTAATTTGGAGATTGCTTCTATTTGGATAAGTTTGAAGCTTAGTTTGTGTTTAAAAATCGAAGATTTATATTTTGTAATTAAATCTCAACTACACTACCGACGGATAGTATCGTACCACTAATCGGGTGACCTATTGAAAATTAACCTTGACTTTGGAAGATGATATCGCCGTCCAAAATATAGATGCAAATATATTTTTGTAACTGTTGGATAGCTTATTAAATTCTGCGTTTAATGAGCCTTAGTTAAAGTAATTTGTCCCTGTGGATATTTAATTATCACGTGAGAAAGATAAAAATTAAATTCCGATTTTTAAGGAATTTTGTATTTCAAATTCAACACTTGGCAAAAGCTAGGGAAATTAATTTTTCATGAGCATGCTCGCACTAAGAGATTATTGCTTTATTAACACTTTTATAAAATATCAAAATAATAAATTTATTTTCTTAGCTCCTGCCAAGTGTCGATGTTGAAGTATGAAATTCCTTAAAGATCGAAATTTTATTTTTGTTTTCCCAACGTGATAATTCAATACTCACAAGGCCAAATTACTTCAACTAATGCTCATTTAACTTAGAATTTAATTAGCTTTCTAGCGTTTAAAAAAATATATTTTTATCCATTTCTGGACGGCGCTATCACCTTTCAAAGTCAAGGATAATTTTTAATAGGTTACCCGGTTATAGTAGTCCAATAATATCCATCAATAGTTTATAGATTTTCAAATATTGGCAAATACTTTCATTGATAAATAAATAATTGAATATAATTTTGCTAACAGTGGTTAATCTTGTATGACTCCGAGATCATTGCACTTTTGTTCACTTGCATTTGCCCACGGAGTGCGTGCAAGTTAATTTAAATTCTTAGAATTCTCGGGCGGGGTTTGCAGTTGTTTATTAATAGGGTACACAATGCCCTGAAACTCTGAATTCTTCTTGTATCTTTCAAGACCATTGAAACTCACATTTGTTTTAATGAAGTCAGGAAAAAACAGGAAGCGAGATTTCAGTCTGCTCAGGGTGGCCATGGACCGGGAAACCGGTAAAACTGGGAATTAGCCTGAAATTTGGAGTCTCTCTCTTCGGAAAATGTGGTTTCAATTATTGTGTTTGTAATATTTCCAGCCATCACCGTTAAAAACTCGAACATCATTATGTATTTATTTAAGATTTTTAATTTCATGTTTCGTTCAAAAATTAATGTGGCCAGATAGACTATAGAGTATAATTTGAAGTTGATTTCCCATAAAAAACCCGAAAATCTATATTTTTTATTCTTGTTCACAAAAAGGAGAATATCTCCTTCTCCTTCACTTCTCTTGCGGAGCGTTACATTTTATATTCTGAATTGACAACAGTCGCTTCCTTGCGCAGAATTAACCGAGTCGTTTATTTTTTAATAAATTAGTAGTTTTTTAAATCACTTTTTCAATCATTTACATTATACATCTTACCTCGGAGTTCAAAAATTTGTATACCTTTTTAAAATTAATACAATAAGGCAATTAGTTTTGAACAATAAATATTATAAAAGCTTAAAAGTCAACCGGGAAAAATATAATTTTTGATCAGGAGTCATTCATGATCATAATCTTCATCATTTAAATTTGTGTTTGGCAGTTTCAATAAATGTTCCCGATATGCAGATTCAGGTTTTCAAAGGCACCGATAACCGGAACTGTTTATTAGTGACCCTGGTTTTAAATTCACGCCCAACGCGCTTGCTGTTTTATTCGAATATAAAGTGCTGTGTATATAATGCTTACTACTGAATCCAACTCCGCCCCGAATGAGGGCCACGCTGTAATTTTAGGGGACAATTCATTTACGGAAGGCACTACTGTTAGACGATAACATTTTTGTAACATAACTTCTGACAAATTTTTAATTGAATTTTTCAACGTGGACATTTTGATCCAACTAAGGTGTGAGTTGTCATTCCTTGTAACGGTAATTAGTTATTATGTAATTGAATAATACTAAATGATGTGTAAAAAAATTGGTTAATTTCTCAAAAGAGCCACCTTGGTGCTCCTAGAAGGTCGGAAGTTTTATTTTCTCCGAGAAAGTAACTATCTGAAAGTCAAAGAAACTTTGTACTAATTGAAAAAATAAATGCGAAAGAAGCTGTACCTATTTATAGGCCACCACAGGAAAGTTTTAATTTTTACTTGCCCACGAACTTAAAAAATTTCTAAAATATACCATGTTGCTCCTAGGAGGTCGGAAATTGTGTTTTCTTCAAGAGAATAAATATCTGGAAGCCAAAGAAACTCTGTTCTAAATTAGAAAATAAATTCCGAAGTGTAGCTATTTATAGGCCACTGTAGGAAAATTTGAATTTTCACCTAAAGCCGAACTCTACAATTTTCTAAAAAACTTCCCTGTTATGCCTACGCGGAAAATGTTTTTTTTTCTATAAGAAATAAAGTATCTAAAATTCAAAGAAACTCTTTTCGAATTAAAAAAATAAATTCAAAAGGGGCTGTAACCATTTATAAGCCATCATCGGAAAATTCGAGTTTTCACCTGAAGCCGACTTTTAAGTATTATTGGTCAGACAAAATGAAAAATTGGCAGGAAAAAATCAGGGGAAAGTCAGGGAAGTTTGAAAATGAAACTTTGCGGTCAGCATGCTTAATGTAGAATTGTTCAATTTTGAATCTTTTCATTTTTAAAAAATATCGAGGAAAATTTTCAATTTTAATTATTTTTGTTTTGTACCTTGGAATTGTACAATTTTAAATGTTTTTCATTTGCAGAAACTGTCTAATTTTGAAAGATTCTATTTTGTATTTCAAATTATAATTTTTAGTCTTGAGGATTTCAAATTTCAAATTGAAATATAACCCAGGTAAAAACGGGAAATGACAGGGAATTTTTTTCTGAATCTCAGGCTGCCACCCGGTATTTAAATTTTCGTTTCTCATTTTAAATGTAGGAGCAGAGGACCGAAAAATTTCTTCAGCTTGAAATTTTGTCGCCAGTTTTTTTCGTCGTAATTTTCTTCTAAAGACCCTTTTCATCCTTTCAAAAGTCATTTATTTTTTTTTTCTTGAGCACATCCCATATGCAGAATGAGATTTTTTTGGCCGTTGAAAGCGGTACTAAACGTCATGGTGACTTTCAACTACCGTATGATCGCCGCAAGTCTACTTTCAAAGAAAACACGCGACGCTTATAGCTTAGCTTAGATTTTTATCGTAATTGCCGTAGTAACGAACTTTTCGCTTTTCGTCGGTAGGGGTGAAGCGGGTAATGCGGCGCGGTCGCTTTTACAAAAATCTGCATATTATGAACGAGTGATGTTTAATTCAGTGTATGCATTTATGAGTGCAATATCAAATAGTAACACTGCAAAAATGTAACCTCCAATTTTTTAAAAATTGCAAATGAATTTAGATATCTGATTTTACTGAAATTATGCGTTCGATTAAGAAAAAGTTATTTTTCATTTGAAAACCGATCAAATTAACGTGGATTTTTTTGGAAGACTCAATAATTAAGTATTTCAATTGCAGGGGTCACAGTCAGTCCACTTTTTAAAGGTTAGGATTCATTTTTTAAGTATCATAAACATATAGAGAGAATATTAGAAAACAAGATGATTTGAAAGAGATTCCTTCTGAATTTTTGATGATACCAATTTCAAATATTTCCTAAACGATTCATTTGCTAATATTCTAGATTTGAAGTATATCGTTGACAGTAATAAAAAACAGTTTTATGTATCCGAAAGTTGACTTTTGAACAATATAGTTGATTTTTTAACCAAATTGTTGAATTTTAAATCCAAAAAGACAAATTTATTACAAAACAGTTCAATTTCCAACGAAAAAGTTCATTTTCAAGTAAAATGATGAATCTTCAACCAACAAAATTAATTTGTATTCAAGTATTTGAATTATTAACCAAAAAAGATAAATTCTCAACGAAAAATGTATTAGTTGATATTTCAACTTAAAAATATTTTTATTTTAATGAAACATAGTTGACTTAAAAAATGTTTTAACAAAATAGTTTATTTTTCCACCAAAAAGATTTTTAGTCAATAAAGATAAAAATTTCAACAAAAAAGTTAGTTTTCAACCCAATATTAGACTTTTAACCAAATAGTTGAGTTTTCTACCAAATTGTTAAATTTTCAATACAAAAATATGAATTTTCAACACAAAAAGTAAATTTGCAACCAAAAAGAAACGAATTTTCAACAAAATAGTTAAATTTTCAACCAAAAAGGATGGCTTTTTAAAAAAATAGTTAAATTTTTAACATTTTTCACTGTTCAGCTAAATAATAGAATTTTTAACCAGAAAAGATGAACTCTCAGCAGAAATGTACAAGTTGATATTTCAACCAAAAAATATTTTAATTTTAAATAAAAGATATTTTAATTCATCTAAGAAGACGATTTTACAACCAAAAATGTTGATTTTTCAACCAAAAATTGTGAATTTTCATCAAGAAAATTAATTTTGAAAAAAATAGTTGAAGTCTCGACCAAACTTTTGAAATCGCAAGCCAAAAAGGCTTTAAAAAAAGGCTCAACCAAATAATTAAATTTTCAATCAGTAATGATGAATTATCAATGAAAAATATGATCGTTGATACTTTAAGCAAAAAGATTTCAATTTTAAATAAAAAACAGTTTAATTCAACCCAAAAAAGGGCGGATTTCCAACAAAATATTTGAACCCTCAACCAAAACAGATTAATTTTTTGTTAAACAGTTGCATTTGTAACCAAAAAATATAACATTTCTATCAAAAAAGAATAAATCTTAAATCAAGAAAATAAATTTTCAACAAAATAGTTACATTTTTAACTAAAGAGATGAATTTTCAACTAAAATAATCAATCTTAAACAAAAATATGAATTTTCAACAAAGTAGTTTAACTTTAAACAAATTTTGGAATTGTTAAGCGAAAACGGTGAATTCTGAACCAAAAATGTAATAGTAGACTTTTCAATTAAAAAGAATTAACTGTCAACCAAAAAGACTTTTCTACCAAATATGAATTTTCTATCGAAGGAGGAATTTCCTCTACAAAAGGAAGAATGTTCAACGAAACAGTTGAATTTTCGATCAAACAGATGATTTTTAACAAAATAGCTGAATTTTGAACAAAATAATTCAATTTTTTAACTAGAACAGATGAAAGGTTTTTCAGCCCTGAAAGAAAAAAGATTTCAACCATATTCTTGAATGTTCAACCGAAAAAGACAAGTTTTCCACAACGAACTTGTATTTTCCACCCAAAAACACGTTATTTCAAGAAAACAGTTAAAATTTAACTGAATGAATTTTTAACAAAATTGTTCAAATTTCAACAAAATAATAACATTTTTAATCAAAAAGATGAATTCTCACAAAAAAATATAATAGTAAACTTTTGAAATTAAAAGAATTAACTTTCAACGAAAAGTAGTTTTTTTTTATTATTGAGTTTCATTCTTATTTCTTATGGGGTTCTATTTATTCAGTTCGCATTTAAGCGAAAAAAAGAGGAAAAGGGGAAGTCTTTGATCTACCTGTTACATATTTTGCCATTACATTATCGATTATATTTTTCTTTCTATCGATTGATATACGTTATGTGCGCCACATTACCCGTTTCTCCCCTATTATATCTCTTGGCAACGACGCGACGACGAGTGGCAGCGAAAGCGAGTAAGGCGTTGAACCGGAATGAGGGTAAGAATAGAGGAGGACGAGGAGGCACGAAAGGATAGCCTCTGTCAAGTGGAGCTTCGAACAAGCAGCTATCTCGCGCCTACCTGTAGTTTATTTAAGAAACTCCATGGGACACCGAACCAACTCGTTCCTCCTTCACGTTTCTCAGCCTCGAGCCCAACTTGAATGTTTGTAGGACGTAGGAGCTCTGCTTCAGACAAGGATAATTCATGCGCAAGCCTCCTGCCGCGGCAGACACCGATTCGTCGTTGGATATCGTTTTCCTTTTTGGTTACTTTTCATAATTCTTCCAGATCTTCTGACATCATCCGCAATCTCAAAAGAATGATGTGTGGGCAAGCGGAGAGCCTGCCTTGTCAAAAATATCAAAATGTTTCTCTTAACGATGATGCACTCGCAGAAAAATCAACATCCCCAGAAAAAAAGGAGTCAAATGAAGCATCGACTCAAAGAACTTTGTAGGGGAGTGGCTCCTAATGTGGCACAGTCCGTAATGTGGCACAGTCGTATTTAGGAAAATTGAAGCATTCTGAAAGAACTCAGGACACATAATTGAATCAATTTATTTATTGATTCATAGCCAGAGACAAAATTATACCATTTAAAGTAATTGTTTCATGTTTATCCTAAAAATTGTAGGCATTTTTTGACGTTTTGTAGTTATCGTTACAGCGGGACAAAAGCAATAAAGAATAAAGTATTTTACAGTAAACTTACAATTTTTTTGTCTTATCTATATTTTGAGGTCTTGCGGATGCCTTCGTGCTTCGATCCTAAGTCAATTTAATTAAATTTAGCATAAAACGTGTTTACTCATATACTATGCACGAACACCTAAATACACGGAGAATTTTTTTTGAATTCAGAGGTAAAAGTACTAGGTCATATAGTAAAGTTTTACACGAACTACATGAATAGTAGAAATAACATAACATTCTGATAAAAAGTGCTATTTCACAGGATTTAGAGCTATTTGTGGATGGTAAGAATTATTATTTTTCTAAATGATAAAATTCCTACTAGTGTAATATTATTTTACATTGGTAATCATATTCACAAGCTTTCTTCGCCATTAGGTTAGGTACTTAACCTTCTTGACAGAAATCTTATGAAAATCTTTTGAACTCACATGCTATTATTTATGACTTTAAAAACTTTTTCCTAACGCCTTATTTTACTGAAATTTGTTGTTTTACTATTAAAAAGTACTTTTTGATTTGCTGTCACAAGACATAAGCATTGCGCCACATTAAGGAACATGGTAGGGAACTTGACGCAGGTGCACTTTTTAGGAAAACCTAGAATTAGCGTTTTTATTTAATTCCAATATAATCTTGGCTATACATATAGAGTAAACCTAAGATATTGAACTATATTCTCTACATTTTTCCAGGACAAAATCGCTTTTATTATTCTTTAAATTGAACGCTAGATTTTAGTGCGCCACATTAGGCGCCGCTCCCTGTTAGTTTTTTTGATTCGGAAATTTATCCGCAGTAGCGCTGACGTTTAAATTTAAATACTGGGTTATGAATTAGACGAGGCTTACGAAACTGTCTTGAAAAATGTCTTTCACATCCTCGTCATTTATTAAAATGAGCAAAGTAAGAAAAAGAAAAATTAATATTCTGGTATTGCAATATATAAAGAATGAAACGGCTAAAGAATAAAAAAAGTGGTATGAACATAAGTTCCAGTGAATCAATACCTCTGTTCATACAAAGTTCTTTTAGCCGATGCTTCAAATGATAATAACAGACTTCACACTCTTTCCCCTATTCCCTTTTTTTAATGAATTCCACTTTTGCCCCCTGTAATCAAGAAACTTTCCCCATTTCTCGTTCTACCCCTTAATTGCGTACTGAATTAATAGAACCCAATAAGAAAATACAACTATTTTAGTTGAAAGTTAATTATTTTTCAGAATTCATTCCCTTTGGTTAAAAATTCTATTATTAGGCTGAATATTTAATTATTTTTTTGAAAATTGAACTATTTTGTTAAAAAGTTATCTTTTTTTGGTCGAAAATACAGCTGTTTTGTTGAACAATCGTCTTTTTGGATATGAAATTCGTCCTTTTGCATTGAAAATTTATCTGTTTCGGCAGAAAAGTCATCTTTCTTCGTTAACAGTGAACTTGTTTGTTGAAAATCGCAAATTTTTAAAATAGTGTTATTGTACTATAATGTATAGTCTATTATTATATTTTTGTTCAGTATTCATCTCTTTTGATTCACAATTCTACTATTTGTTTGAACATTTAATTATTTTGTAGAAAATTGAAATATTTTGTTGAACAGTCTACTATTTTCGTGAAAAATCATCCTATTTCCCCTGTTTTGATATCATGTTAAACTGCGAAGTCTGTCAACATCAAAAACACTTAACTAGGTGATTCATCAATCCAGAATTCAAATGTATTTTAAAGTTTGACCCACTTCAGTTCAATACATCATCAGCGACTTATCTCAAACGGGTGATCACCCTTTTTGCATTCCAATTAGCCAGCAACAGATAGAAACAACTTGGATTTGAATATCAGTTACAGAAATGAAAGCGCATGTATCCGGATTATGTTAGCCTTATCAGATAGACTTCCAGTCTTGATCCCCAACTTTTCTGACCTAAATTTTCTTATTCCTCGAAATCCTAAAAATATCTCAGATTACTTTTTCTACTGGATTGTAACCAGGCAAAAGGATGATTTACATATAAGAGGAGTATATCATAACCCAAACAGCGTTGCCCACGTATTTCTCCTGGCAGGCGAGGCTTTAAAACTGATTCATTGCCAGGAGTGCAACTTGCCGCCGCACTCGGCCCCTTACCCTCTGCCCTCTTTTTTGCATCGCTCCCACCTTCAACTCTTCTCCCTACGAACAGCCCGAGGGTTTTCATCGTAA
Source organism: Andricus curvator (assembly GCA_932195095.1). Classification (NCBI taxonomy): domain Eukaryota; kingdom Metazoa; phylum Arthropoda; class Insecta; order Hymenoptera; family Cynipidae; genus Andricus; species Andricus curvator. The sequence continues at coordinate 719,348 of CAKNYM010053125.1, read as the reverse complement.
TGGGAAGTTACGAGCACAATCGAAATACATGTTGGTACGTGCTAGTGCTTAACACCCTTTAAATGCTCATGACTTTTCACGCGAATTCATACCGCAAAATGAGTAGGCTTTGCATAGTGTATAATGTGTGCTGTAGAGGGTATGATATGGTATTCAGAAGATGATTGTAGGTGAAACCGGTAATAAACAACATTATCAAAATTTGCATACCTATTCCGTTACGCGATCTCCTGCTTCTTACGACATACTTTTGCTAAGGGGACACATGCTAATTCTTGTGGTACATTTAGTTCGTCTACTGAGCCGCATATTGACTTTTCACTTGATTTATACGAGCATAGGTGACCTCTAGGGGGATTTAAAAATCCGAAACCTGTACCAGAATCCACTTTGATTTATAGCTCTTGCACGTGTATATGATCAACTACCTAAAAGTAGTTAGGGGCCGTTGAAAAAATACGTACTGTCAACCGGAGTAATTGTGGATCACGGGGTTAAATATGGATCAAGGTATTACTCCGTTGACAGTTTGTTTATTTAGATGGGATTCCACTGTATGTCCTAAGAATATTGCTTATAAAAAGTACAGAAAGTTTCATTACAAAGTACTAAAAGTTCAATGAATTATAAAACACAACAGTTAAACCATATTCACCCTGAATGATCCATAATTACCCTACGCTATTTTCTGACAACCCCCCACCCCCACCTTCGTAACACTTTTCCCGTAGTTAGTGTAACTTTAACATTGGCGCGGGCGTAACGCAAGATGTAACCCCCCCTTTAGGCGTTACGTATTTTTGGAACGGCTTCTTAGTAGGGTGATCGAAATAAAAAAAAGTTTCTTTGATACAAGGGAATAACCACAAAAAGTTTTTATTTGGTGAACAAATAACTGGGAATTTTCCTCAAATTTTTTGAACAAGGTGGTATAGGCTCCTAGGGCTGTTAAACCATCCCTAAACGTAAAAAATATATATTTGCTCACATGATACATAACATTTTTTTTGGCCTAAAAATCGTAAAAAGTCATCGGAAATGGTAAACAACAGGAAACCGAATGAAATTAAGGGACATTTTGGGATATTTGTTAATTACTTCTACAAATTAAAAATAGTTTGGCTAAAAATGAAGCTCATTATAAACATGTATCACATTATGTGAAAATAATGGGGCAGTTATGTTTTAGATAGAAAACATCGAAAAGAAATGTAACGAAACATTTGTTTTGTTCCTCTTCGTTTCTTTCGTCACAAAAATTTAATGAAACACAATTTTGGCATCGTACCTTCGTAGACGCATTATTTTTTAGTACATTTGCATACCTTAATTTCATTCAGAACCCTGGTGAGAAATTTAAAAATATCCTAAAGTTGAAAAACTTCTCTCGAAAATTAATTTTTTGGTAATAAAAAGGGGTGATTTCTTAAATTCCGTAAAAGGTGTATCAACTTTTCTGTACTTTTTTTATTTTATTACCATTTCTGATGATAGTTTTTGTTAGTATGTCTTTTGTCAACTATTTTATTGTGAATGTTTTCGATTATTTAACTTGACATGAACGAAATATTTGCATTAGAAACTGTAGGGTAGCAAAGGGGCGTTTTTTAGTTTCTGAGGGTGATTTTGCGACCGCCCTGGAAGTTGTAAATACTACCTTATTTAACAATTTTTAAAAAATTCACAGTTGTCTTTTCACCAAATGGAATATTTTTTAAATTTAAGAAATTAAATGCAGAACAAATAAAAATTTCCATTTTTCTTCACCGTTTCCCCTCAAATCAAAAAAACCCTTTCCATTTTGGTCACCCTATTAGTTAGGCCCTTATTATTCCTTAAGTTATCAGCAACATTAAATCTTAAGGATCAGTTATGATAAATCATTGGGATTCGCAGTCTCCTTCAAATTTCCAATTATCGTTTTTGCAATTCTCCCACATTAATGAGCATCTCTGCAGGTTTTTCACCTTTAAAAAAAAACTACTTAATATTTCTCGCATCTCTTGAAGCTTTCAAATAAGTTTACACAAGTGAACTTATGGAACATACGTGAGTCACATGTTTGTAAAGCGGGGGACAAGAAGAGCCAGCCGTCGCCAAAGCCGGCTTCTTGTCTCCCCCCTTGAAGTTTGTTCGACCCCTCTTAATTGCCCAACCAAGTTTCCACCGTCGATTGGCATCGCCTAATAATCGTATAGAAGGGAATTCCCTCGAGAAAAATTGACGAAGCTATTTGTCGGGGTTGTTCGAATCGCTGCGTCCGGCTGTTGAACTCGAGGTTGGCCTGTATAACGATTCGATTTCCCATTTGTGCTTCATCAACGTTCGAGGATACGGTCAAAGTTCGGGTCGGAGGTTAAAAGAAAAGGGTTGCCACAGCGAGAGTGACAAGACGCACGTTTCTTGTTCTGTTCAGAGACGTCGATCGCATTTAAACCACACACGTAGAACACAACTCGTTGCGCTCGGATGCAACGCTTGGCTTATAAATAGCGACACGTTAGGGCGACTATAGCAGTTAACAAACGGTAAAACTAACATGGCCTCCTACAATAACATTTCACTTCGGTCACGTGTTTTCTGCGGGTCGACTATTATAAGATCGCCGTGTTCCTCGATCTTCGACTCTCTGCTTTCTCTTGTTACCAGACTGCCATTCTCCCCCATAGTATGTCACTAAAACAATCTGAAAAGAAATTATTTAGGAGCTTAAATTCTTTCGGTTGAAGACAAGCAGCCGTCTGGGAACTAGGGGACATGATGTATTAGCCATTTATTTCCTATTCAGACATCACTTTCGGTCGGGTGTAACATTCATTTTATTGTAGATACTTTATAGTTTTTGGTAGAAGATCAGTTTTTGTAGAACTTGAATTATTGTTCTTGAAGAAACTACAAAAAACTCGGAATAATTTTGAAACAGTTGTCTCATGAGTCTTTTCTTTTTGTTACAGGCAGGCGTTATGAGTCAGATAAGAGCGTAAACCAGAGGTCCTCAAAAATGAGACCGAACCGAAGAATGAAAGGACCACTGCATTTACCCAGGACCATGGCGGATTTGTCGCTGATACTTCTAGCTCTACTTCTACCGATAACTCGATCGGATTCCGCCGTGGGTCCAGTAAACAACGACTTAGATCTCTCTCCCGGAGTGATATCGTCTTCATCCTCCGCATCATCCTCGTCTGCATCGTCTTCTGTCGTTGGGATCATACCCGGAAGCGGTACGAACTCAGGAGGCATTGGTGGAGCTATAGGAGGAGGAAGCAATGTTGGTCATTCAATGTCGGGCAGTTCTGTTGTGACTGGAATGGGAAGATGTGAAGAAATCACAATACCTATGTGCAGAGGAATCGGATACAACTTAACATCGATGCCCAATGAGTTAAACCATGATACACAAGAAGAAGCTGGATTGGAGGTACATCAGTTTTGGCCGCTTGTTGAAATCAAGTGTTCTCCGGATTTGAAGTTCTTCCTCTGTTCGATGTACACGCCTATCTGTATTCCAGAATACAACAAGCCACTTCCAGCTTGTAGAAGTGTTTGTGAACGTGCAAGGACTGGATGTGCTCCTTTGATGCAACAGTATGGCTTTTCCTGGCCAGAGAGGATGGCCTGTGAGAGGTTACCAGTTCTTGGTGATCCGGAAAACCTCTGCATGGATCATGACAACAAAACCACCAGCACTGATTCAGGTGGACCAGCTAGCAGCCCACCAATAGCAGCAGGCGTACCGCCGAGACCAACGAAGCCATCAAAAACCACGCAACCTCCAAAATGCAAACCAGGAAAGAACCAAAAAAACTGTCAAAATCCCCCGGTGGAAAGGCCAAAAGAGTGCGCGTGCAGATGCAGAGCACCACTCGTTCACATACCTCTGGGGGCAGCAGGTTCGAGCCCTGCATACCATGGAACAGGGGCAGTCGCCGCAAAAATTCCACTGCCGGGTCTTCTCCCCGCGTACACTCAAGAGATTGCGGGGGTAGCGGACTGCTACATTCCCTGCCACGGGGCCTTCCTCACGACAGAAGAAAGAGGATTCGCGGCCGTCTGGCTGGCTGTGTGGAGCGGCCTATGCGCGGCAAGCACCCTCACCACCATAACCACTTTTTTGATTGACACCCATCGCTTCAAGTATCCCGAGAGACCCATAGTCTACCTCTCAGCGTGCTACTTCCTTGTATCTTTGGGATACCTGGCTAGGAGCTTCGTTGGACACGAGGAGATCGCCTGTGATGGTCCGATATTGCGCTCCGGAGCCCAAGGACCAGGAATGTGCGTCACGGTCTTTCTGATGATCTACTTCTTCGGCATGGCCTCTTCCGTCTGGTGGGTCGTCCTCGCATTCACCTGGTTCCTGGCAGCGGGACTTAAATGGGGAAACGAGGCCATTGCCTCCTACTCACAGTACTACCACTTGGCAGCGTGGCTCGCACCGACTGCACAGACTGTCTGGGCTCTCCTAGCTGGAGGAGTAGCTGGAGATCCTATTGCCGGGGTCTGCACAGTGGCTCCAGAAGGAGTGAGAACCTTCATCCTAGCACCACTTCTAGTCTATCTTATACTTGGAACAAGTTTCCTGATGGCAGGGTTTGTCAGCCTCTTCAGGATCCGCTCGGTGATCAAGAGGCAACCAGGAGCCAAAGCAGATAAGCTTGAAAAACTGATGATCCGCATAGGTGTATTCTCCGTTCTCTACACTGTACCAGCAACCGCTGTTCTCGCTTGCCAGCTCTACGAATCAACAATGAGAAGCGAATGGCTCGATTCTCTTGCCTGCCCTTGTCGACCCCGAACAAGGCCCATGTACTCTATCCTCATGCTCAAGTACTTCATGGCTCTCGCAGTGGGCATCACCTCCGGAGTTTGGATCTGGAGCGGCAAAACTCTGGATTCTTGGCGAAGGCGATGGAGACGAGTTTTCGGTGATGGTGTCGGAGGTGGCGTTGGTGGAATCAGTGGTGTCACAGGCGTCAGTGGACTCGGTAACGTCTCAGGAGTGAAGGGAATTGTAGGACGCTCATCTGCTCCTCACTATCCACCACCTCCAGGTCCAGGAAGTGCTCTACTTCCACCGGGAAGTGTTGCTAGCGCCTCTCAACATCACCTCCATCATCATGTCTTCAAGCAACAGCCACTCTCACACGTATGACGTCACCAGTCGGCGGGAGGGGACATGAGCACCGCAGGCTGCGAATCACAGCAACAGGAAAGACCTTCCGCTTTGAGCAACTACGGGCCTATTTAGCCCTTCGCGTCGGCCTCCCGAAGGCATACTCCGCACACCGCACCGCACACGCCACATTCGGCAGCCACCATTTACTCCAGGAGATCACTCGCCTCGACGGGACCTCTCACACCCGCTCACGGACTGGCTCCATCTTATACCCAGGCGACAGAAGTGTAAGGAATCTGCGGTGCTGGTTTCCAACAACTTCTGAACAATTGAGCAATGGATTTGGAAAGATCCTTCTTGGTTGTTGAGTCAAGAAATAAAGAAACTGGAAAATTGATTAGGAGCTGATCATGTTCATAGATTCACCCTCTGTACATATATATTCGTTGGTGTAAGATTCATTATATTGTTAATGATGTTGCTGATGAAACGGGAGAACTCTCTTTAACCGAGTGACAAAGATTAAACTACCTGGTGTACTGATCAGCCTTTAGATATATCTGAAATACTAGGTGTAGGATTACGTCTTGGATCTAGAGTAAAGCCTGGTTCATTAGGAGTTTAGGGCATATTTCCGAAAGGTTGGTCCCCAAGTATAGCAATGAATTCCTCTCAAGGAATTTAATTTCAAAAACAATTGTAATAGAACAGTTTCAAGTGAACCAGATTTTACTGTATCGAATTTAGTGCCTAAATTGCTTTTACGAATTTACAATTGACAATATGATGAATCTTACACCTGTTCCTAGATAGATTTAGAACGGATCTACATCTTCTGATGATTTTCGTTGTAGCGTTAGTCCACTTTCCATCATCTGTAAAAATATTGTCATCAACAAGAAAGAACTTTCCAACTTAATTGCTACCACAAACCATAAATCTAAATTTGACGAACTGAAGAATCGAAACGCACATTTCCCGAATTCGGAAGCTCATCCGAGGTTTGACTGGATAGCTTGTGGTGGGTGTCTCAGACTTCTTCGTCGAAACCCGATATACGTATTGTAAAGCGCGCGAAACCAGCATGGCTTCTCCCGAGCCGCGGGAATTTCGAATCGCGAATGAAGAATCGATCGAAATGCCGTTCTCTCTGAACCGGATGACCTTTCAGGCCTGCCCTTAGCGAAGGTAGTTGTATCCAAGAGTTACGAGAGAGTCCAGGCTCGAGAGTCTCATGCCGCGCGTGTGATTGTGATTTTGTATAGGTGAATGTGTATTTGTATCTTCGAGAGTGTGAGTGAATGTGCGCGCGAGAAATTCTCTTTCTCTCTCTCTCTCTTTTACTCTACATAGTCTCTCTGCACTCCTTCGGACACCGCGAAGTCCGCTTGTCCGTCTAATCTGTATTGTCTTGTCTACGTGTCACTCCATGCGGAGTCAGCTGGTAGAAAATACGAGATTGGAATTCTCGACCCCTCCATTCAGAAAAATATCGAAGAAACTTTTTTTCTGGGTGTTGGGGATATCAAAGACTTCGATTCTCAGACATCACGGAACTAAAATAACGTGATAAAGAACTGAAACTGAAATCGAATCCCACGGTATATGAATATGATAAATTTAAAGAAAAACCCGGCTGTCTTGGCATGGTCAAGCCTCTATTTATCTAGTTTTAACATTCGATATGAAAAAGTCGAATCGGCTCGTCGCGAGCTGCTTTCGAGGAGAGATTTTTATAGAACCTAGATTTTTAAAATCTTTATAGTAATAAAAATGAATTGACACAAAGAAAACTGCAGAAGTAATCTTAACGAAAGCAGTTCGCGACTCTGGTGGAAATCGAAGATGTATAGGTTATTTCTTAAGAAAGGATGAAAACTACTGTAAATATTGCACTCCTAATGAATTAGGTTCTTTGTAAATAAATAATATTACTTCGATTATATTGTAGATTGTAGTGTGTACAGAGGCAAATGTCCTTCGCGATCGTGGCAAAATCGCACGACAAACTTGAGATCTCGAAAATCTTGTCACGAGCGGAAGTGATCCGATGCGTCCAAAGAGTGTACAGAGAGGAACGCGCCAGAAAGAATTTGATATACATTTATAACAATAGTCAGTCGAAACCTTTTCAACCGCTTAGCAAATAAGAGGTGTCGCGTTCGTCCTTTTGTTGTCTAGAATCGACCATAGAGGAAACTAAAAAAGTTAACACAGGAAACAAGACTTAATTTGTATTCTTATTGTACTTCTCTCTAAACAGCTATTCTCCATATGTCGAGTCAGAGAAACCAAGCTCATAGAAAACTCCGTATGTAAAGGGATTAAACTTGCGTGTAAAAGTTCACACGGTCTTCTAAAGTCATGTCTGGGCTGAGGATAAAGTTTCTCTCAACTGACTTTGTAGTCTGGAGAAGTCTAATTCTGTTACTCACAAATTTTGTTGTTTTCTATTGTCCACATTTCTTTGATGTGGACGCGACTTCAAGTAGTTCTTTAACAACGCGGTTACAGATACATAATTATATATAATAGATAAATATATAAATATATATTATATATATATAAATAAATAAATGTGCGAAAAGAGAAGAGTTAGTAGGCGCGTTTGCCAAATTCTAAATTGCGATCTGAATCCAAGAAACTTTTTGAAAATTCATATGTGAACAGAAAACATTTTTGAGCACAACGCGCTGTTCTGTTTCGAGGTGCAGTGTACAATGTACATGAGCGAGAGAAATTGTCGAAAGACTTGAACAAAACGAATACTGCCTCAAGCAACTTAACGCAACCGTCTTGACTTTGAGACGGGCCCCTCTGCCAAACAGACGTACACATATAAAATTTAAGGTAGGAAGAGTAAAAAGTTAGTTTCACATATCACGTAAAAAAAAGAACTGTAACTAGCGATCAATGTTACTTTGCATCGAAAGTAACAAGTAACTTGACGTATGACGTGAAGTGCATCGAATCGTTCTACGCATTTAAATTAAGGAGTACACGGTAACTTAATGCTAATGAGAATAAGCGGAAGGACGCAACGTCGAGAAACGAGGGAAACTTTTATAAGGACTGTGTATTTGCGAATAAATTTCTTTGTCACGATGATTGTCAATAAAATGAAGAATATACGAAAGAGTCTCCAAATCATTGTAAATTTAATTAGTTTATGTCTGCCGCGAAATTGATTTTTTCTTTTCTTTTTTTTCTTTCTTGATATTACATTTCTTTTCTTTATGCCTCATTTTTCTAAGCCTTGTACTGTAAGTAATAAGCTAAAGGTACCGCATGTCCCTCGTCTCGCTTTTACGTTTTTTCGCGAGGATGATCGATGGTCTCAAGACTGCCTGGTTCCGAAGTCAGTCGTCTTTTTGTAATAATAATAATTATTTATGTTGCCATAGCCTTAAAAGTAATTGTTCGTCGACCACGTACGAGAATCAAAATTGTATACGATTTTTAATACATTTTATTATTATTTATCTTGAGCCACTTTTTTCATTGATCACCTTCACGAAGCTTAATCCTCTCCTCGTCCTTTTTCCTTTGCACATTATTTATTGTTTTTGCTTTTATATAATTTTCAGAGTCGATCTTTTCAATAGTTAGGGTCGTTTTTGGCTAAGGGGTCGTCCATAAACTACATTATTAATTTGAGGGGGAGGGGGTCGCGCCAAAAACTATGGTTTGTAACAGTGGGAGGGGGGGGGGGGTCAGTAGAAGTATGATCACGAACTTTAACGTTTCCTGATGATACATTTTAACAAACAATCCGAATTTTTCGAAAGATGGCCCTGCAACGGTACAGTTCAATAATATTTCAAATTTCACACTCATTCCCCTCTTTCCCCCTTTTTTTTAAGAATTCTTTTTTCCCTTGTTTTCAAGATACTTCCCCTTTTTCTCGGGTTTTCGCCTAAATGCGAACCAGTTTTGGTTAAAAGTTCTTTTTCTTTTTTGCTTGAAGAGTCTTAATATTATTTGTGGGTGATTGAAAACCAATCTGTTTAGATTATGACATTTTAACAAATAGGAAAAAAAAATCTAAAATTTTTGCATGTATTTCTAAAATTGCTAATATTTAATGCATTCTTATTACGAAAATGTTTAAATAAAAATATTTCTTTTTAGAAATTGAGGTAAAATTATTTAAACTCAATTAAAAGAAATCAGAAAATAATCATAAACAAACCCTGCAGATTGGAACGAATCATTTGTATTTTTGGTTCGGAATTTATTTCGTCTGGTTAAAAATTCTATATATTTGGTTGAAAAGTTTTTTTTTTGTGTTGAAAATGCTACTATTTTGTTACAACGTAATCTTTCTTTGGTAAAAAATTCATCTATTTAATTAAAATTGAAACTAATTTGTTAAAAATTAATTTTTTTGGTTAGTGATTTATCTCTGTGGATCAAAATTGAACTTCTTTTGTTGAAAATTCGTTTCATTTGTCGTTGAAAATGATTTTTTTACTGAAAATTTACCTATTCCATTTTTGATTGAAAATTGATCTTTTTTAGTTTAAAATTCAACTATATGGTTGAAAATTTATCGTTTCTAATAAAAAATGTATGTATTTTGTTGATAATTCGTCCTCTTTGGTTTAAAATTAAAATTAATGTTGAACTCTTGTTGAAAATCCATTTTTTTAATGAAGATTCATAATTACATTTAAAAATACATCTCTAGTTGGAAACTAAACTATGTAGTAAAAAATTATTTTTTTTTTTTTGTTGAGAATTATTTTTTTAAACTGAAAATGTAACTATTCCATTTTTGATTGAAAATTGATCTTTTCTAGTTGAAAATTCATGTAATTTCTTGAAAATTCTTTTTTTTTTTGTTAAACATTAAACTTCTTGATTGAAAACTTATCCTTCTTAGTTAAAAATTTAATTTTTTGGTCAAAACTAAATCTTTTTTGTTTGAGAGTTCAACTACTTTGTTGAAAATTCGACTTTTTTTCTTTTTTTAATTCAAATTAAAATATTTTCTGGATGAAATATCAACTATTACATGTTTTGTTGAGAATTCTTCTTTTTTTTGTACTACACCTGATTTAAAACTATTTTGTCAAAAATTCATTTTTAGTTTGTTGAAAATTCATCATTTTAGTTCAAATTTCATCATTTTAGTTCAAAATTCAACTACATGGTAGAAAATTCAACTACTTGATAGAAAATTAAACTATTTGTTTAAAAATAAACCTTTTTGTTGAAAATTCATACTTTAGGTGAGAAATTCGACTATTTTGTCTTTGAAATTCAACAATTTTGTTGAAAATTTGTCTTTTTTGGTAGAACTTCTAAAAAAAAAACTCTAGAAAATCTTCCTGTTGGAAAATTCATCTATTTGGTGGATAATAATTTAACTATTGATTAAAAATTCATTTTTTTTATCAATATTTCATATTTTTTTGGTGGATAATAATTTAACTATTGATTAAAAATTCACATTTTTTTGTTGAAAGTTCAACTACAACTACTTCGTAAAAAATTCCTTTTTTTGTAAGATTCACCTCCTCAGTTGAAAATTTAACTATTTTATTGAAATTTCCTTTTAGTTTTCGTTAAAAACCTTTTTTTTCATCTTAAAATTTAACTTTTCCATTTTTGGTTGATAATCTATCCTTTATAAGTTGAGAATGCAAGTATTTGGTAGACAATTCTTACATTTTGTTCTAAATTCGTCGTTTTTGGCAGAAAATTAATCTTCTTTATTGAAAATTCATCTATTTGGTTGAGGATTCAACTATTTTCTTAAAAAATTGTTTTCTTTCCTTGAATTTAACTGTTTTTTTGCTGTTGCTGAAAAGTAATTTTTGGTTGAAAACTTATGTTTACATTCTCATTCTAATGAGAAGGTATTGGTTTTATGTAAAATTTGACATAGTCGGTTTTCATCAAATGTCCACGTTTTGAGACCTCCTGAGTCAGAAAAAACGATTTTTACGAAGGTGTCTGTCTGTCTGTAGTCTGTCTGTCTGTCTGTCTGTCTGTAGCCACGATAACTTTCGAAAAAATGATCAGATTTGATTGAGCTTTGGCACACTTTTTTATGGCCGAAAAATAGAGAACGAGTTCGTTAACCAGCTATTTTGGATGAAAATCCAAAAAGTGAGCACATTTTGAAAATTTTTGAGACCACTTTTTTGGAAGATTTGAAAATTCTATGTACGGTTATTAGTAGTACGTAAAATGACGAACAAAATATTCTTATGACTTTTCGTGATAAAAAAAAAATTACTGGAGTTATAGCATTTTCAAAATTCCAAAAAACAAACGAAAATGAACATTTTAAGCCGAAAAACGCACGATATGAAAAAAAGTCAAGAGGAGAAAAACGTTGATTCCTGAACATCCTATAATATTTTCATGACAACTTTTTGAATTTTTCGAAAAATAAAAAATTCAAATTTTGATCGCACAAAAAATTAATGAAAAATCAAAAAAGCCATTTTGCTGTAAAACTATGCAAGATACCAGAAAAGATCATCTCACCAAAATTGTGCACCTAAAAAAGATCTACAAATTTCTTATCATTCACTTTTTGATATGACGCGTAGTTTTTGTTTTATTCGTAAAAAACAGCATTGAAAATAGAAAAATCAAATTTTCAGACGAATATTACCAGCTACGAAAAAATGACCGAAACAAAATTTGTTCATCCATGGAAGAGGTACAAATTTATTGTGACTCATGTTTCGATAGCATGCGTGGTTTTTGTTTTATTCGTGAAAATAACATTGACAGTAAAAAAAATCAATGTTTTGAAAAAACAATGCAAGGTACGAAAACATATAAATGAACAAAAATTGTGCATTCAAAAAAGACTTACACACCCCTAATCAATTTTTGTGGTAAGAATATATTCAAAATGAAAAAATTAACTTTTTTGATAAACGGCACAAGCTAAAATAAAATGTTAACTAATAAAATTTGTCGCCTCAATTATATCATTACTTTTCATTTGAAATCAAATACAAATTTAGTAATTTGTATATGAAGAACATATGACACGAAGCACAAAGTGCGCGCTCAGTGTATTTACCAAATCGCACGCCGTAAGTGCGCTCCAACTTTTTTGTTTCTATCATACGGTTCAAATGATTTTCAAATCAAATATCGAGCGCGAAGCGCGAGTGTCTGGATGAGAATGTGTTCCTTAAGGTCGATAGAACCTTGAGTAAATAAAGTTCCTTTTCAGTCTAAAATAAAAAAAATTTAACAATCACTTAATATTTTGAGGTTTTGATAATTTTATAATATTTGCAAACAAACTTTTTCTTTTCATCGAAGTCGAACACGAAGTTCAAAAATCTAGAGGAGCCTAGCGTAAAGCGCGATGCAAATACGCCCGAGCGCGTAGCGCGAGGTGAATACATAATCGAGCGCGAAGCGCGAGATAAATATATGATCGAGCGCGAAGCGCGAGATCCAACAGTCGCGCGCCCTAGGCGCGCTCAAACTTGCGAGCGAAGCGAGCCGCGCGCGAAGCGCGCCATGAGAATGTGCCCGCGAAGCGGGCAGATTTTTTTTAGTTCAAATTCAACTATTTGATTGAAAATACGTCTTTTGCTAGAAAGTCAATCTTCTTCATTGATAATTCATCTATTTGGTTAAAAATTCAACTATTTTTTTGAAAGTTTAATTATTTTGTTGAAAATTCAACTATTGTGTTAAAGAAATATACTTTGGTCGAAAATTCAACTGTTTTGTTGAAAATTCTTTATTTTTAAATTATTCTTAATTCATTAATAGAAACGCGAAAAACCGCCTAAAATTGGTAACGCAGTTTATGGACGGCCCCTAATCTGGTATTAGATCGACAAAATTTAAATGACTTTCAGAACTTTGGATTTTTTGGTAGGTCACCTGCATTTTTGATGTTGTAATACAGTATATCTTCAAACTATAAAGTTAGTCATGAATTTTATATTGCCTGGGAATCTCTATAAGCCGCAGTGAAGTTTTCTTTTTATTTGGCAAAAGAGAAACCTCAGAATTTTTACATCCTTTTCGATGCAGAAAGAGGAGACCCAACACGATAATAAAATTCTCCCTCTAGTTGGAATGACTTGGTCGTGAAAAACTTTATTTCTGCTGAAGAAATTGTCTTATTGTGATGCTAACTACAAGGGTTGAGGATTGCGCAGTCGCAGGTCTTGTTATTCGACAGCCTCCGGTTCGAATAAAAATGTCTGAGAAGTATGGCCGATGCTAAACTGAAGAAAAAATCTTGGTATTCACTTTGCTCGTGGGTTTCGCGATTCTCGGTCAGGGGTCGGACAGGGATGAACGCCTACCTAGAGGACTAACTGCCTTCGAATTTATGGTCTTCGGCTGCGAACTGCGGATATCACAGCCATAAACAAAGTATATATGTGTCGAGCGTTTATGGCCTCTGAGCTGGGCCAGCGAAAAGATAGGGATCTCTTGTTAGTCATCTGCTCGTTAAGCTAACTGGTTGTGCGACGCGATGATTTTCGTAATTAATATCGGGCGCCGCAGCCTTCAAGGTGCGAAAACCGCGATAAGTCATAAGTATTTAAAAATTAAACTACTTCATACAAAGATAATTGAGATTGCTTCATTTTAAACTCATACGCAGATTGCTTCTATTCGCCTCAGTTTGAAGCTTAGTTTCTTTTTCAAAATTAATTACACTATCCACGGATAGTATCGGACCACAAACCGCACAAACATCCGTTATCCATTCGGGTTGTTAGGCGTAAAAATATATGTTAAAGTCGTTGTCCGAGTGCAGGAAAACGCCATACCTCTATCGGTCACTTGATGAAGCTTATATGTAGTTAAAAACTAATTATTAGTCAAATCATGTCTGACTTCTTATTTCACCAATTAGTTCAAATTAATTGATTATCAGTCAAATTTTAACTTATTCTTAGTGAAATGTAACTAATTTTTAGTAGAAAAAGTTATTGAAACATTAGTGAACAAATTTCACTAATGTAAATAACATAAACTAAGTATTTGTTGACCAGAAAAAGCGTTTGACAAGGTGGACAGAAGTAAGCTTTGGGAAGTCCTGAAAGAGTACGGAGTCAATGAATGGCTCCTACAAGCAATAAAAACAATATATGCTGGTAGCAAAGCGAGTGTAAGGGTGAATGGGAAACTGAGTGATTGGTTCGATATTGTGCAAAAGGTGTTAGACAAGGATGCGTTATGTCCTCATGGCTATTATATATAGAATATGAATGGCCATACTTTTATGTGGTTGGCTATAGAATGGCCCTCTTCAACGAAGAAGGTGTCGATCTCGGGACAGTAAGGGTACGTGGGTTAGCGTTCGCAGATGATAGGGTTTTTTTGGCAGTCAATCGAAGACTTGCAAATAATGTTGAGCAAACTGAACACAAACATGAAGAACAAGGGCCTCAAAATTAACGTAAATAAAACAAAAATTATGGTGTTTGAAGGAAAGTTTGAGAAAACAATGTGCAAAATTGTTCTAAATGATGAGAGACTAGAACAAGTTGATAAGTAGGTATATCTTGGTAGCCTATTCACTAGTGATGGAAAGATAGATGGGGAGTTGAATAGGCGTATAAACGAGGGTAAGAAGGTTATCGGTAGAGCAGGGCCCATTATCAGAAGTAAAAATATATAAAGTAAAGCTAAAAGGGCAATAAATAATTCTATATTTATACCGACTGTGCTGTACGGTAGCGAGGTCTGGACATATCAAGAAAAGGATAAGAGTAAAATTAACGCGATTAAGATGAAATTCCTGCGCATGATATGCGGCAAAACACTGATGGGCAAAGTGAGTAATGTAACTTTTTGCTTTTCAATTAATTATTTTTAACTAGGTCATTCAGATTTAGAGAGGCAAAGATTTCTTTTTAATGTTTTCTTCTTTAAATGTTCATAATTGTAGGGAATCTTAAGAATTTATAATATTCTGAAAAGCAAAAGTCTTCTTTAAATTTGCCTTCATCTTATGTAAATCCAAAACTTATCCAAAACTAATCCAGATTCTGGATTAGTTAAAAGGAAAATGCTTGGCAGGTTGCAACGTCTCATAGGTATAGTAACGTGCTTGGTTTATGTTCCAGTACGAAGATGCTCGTAGGTTCGAATCCTGGCGAAAAATTCCCCTTTCATTTGCAAATGGTTGTCCTACATATTAAAAAATATAAAAAAAATAAAAATATAATAATATATATTCAAATATAAGGTTAATTTGTATGAATCTAATAATATGAAAATAATTATTCCTTATTGCTAAAATACATTTTTAGTACATTTGTTTCTATTAATATATATACATTACAAATTAGAAACGCTCAGTAAACTTTAGAATATTCCAGTTTTTGTATAATACTTTAATTCAACATTAAGAATTACCTCAATTTATCTTGATTTCTAAAGAATCTGTCTCATTGAATTACATACACTGTAAGAAATAATCGTAAATTTCCTATACGAAAGTATGGAATTTTTCCCATATATTTTAATATCCCACACAACGATGGAAATTATCCGTTCCTGACTTGGACATTTCCTATATTCGTCGAGAATCCCATACACCTGCGGTATAGGAATTCTCCAGTCATGTATGGGATTTTGATGCGCGACTGTATAGTACGCAGCCGACTGAAGCGCGCATGTGCAGTAACCATGGTGAATGAAGGTGAAGGAGCAGAGTATAATACAATGATGGCGTCAAGCGTATGATTCACAATAGTTTGAGTGTTTGTGAGTGTGATAAGTTTTAGTGCAAATTGACATTTTTTTACCGAAAGAAGACGGAAGCAAGAGGAGAAATACGTGCAAGTGCAGAAATACGTTGAATTCCAGAAATGCGTGGTAAGTTGATTTTATATATTATATATAACTGTTTAGTGAATATACGTTGTAGCAAGCGTCGCTGCAACGTAAATGTTATATTTGTGTAACCCTTGCGTTACATTTGTGTCCCGTAGGTAGTGCAGAGGTTTTACAGCAATATTGATAATTTTTGGCTTTTTCTGTCTGTATCTTTCTTATAGAGAAAGCTTTCCAAGTGAAAGATATATATATATATATGTACCTCTCTTAGTCTTCCACACGTCGATGCCATGCATTCATGTAACTCTAGCATCTTTTTCGCTCGCCAAGCGACATTTTCGTTTTTCCATAACAGATATCAGCTGACTTTCCAAGAACAAAATGTGAATTTTAAACAAAAAGTGAATTTCCTACAAAGTAATTTGATTTCCAGCAAAACAGTTGAATTTTGAAGCAAAAAGGATGCCTTTTTAACAAAATTGGAGAATTTTCAGTCAAACAGGTGCATTTTTATCCAAGAAACATTAAATGTCTTTAAAAACAGATGCATTTTTAAATCAAAAAGACCAATTTTCAATAAAATAGTTGAATTCTCATCCATAACAGATATCAGCTGACTTTCCAAAAACAAAATGTGAATTTTAAACGAAAAGTGAATTTCCTACAAAGTAATTTAATTTCCAGCGAAACAGTTGAATTTTGAAGCAAAAAGGATGCCTTTTTAACAAAATTCGAGGATTTTCAATCAGACAGTTGCATTTTTAAATCAAGGAGACCAATTTTCAAAAAAAAAATAGTTCAAAAGGCATCCTTTTTGGTTGAAAATTCAACTGTTTTGCTGGAAATTCAATTACTTTGCAGGAATTTCACTTTTTGTTTAAAATTCACATCTTGTTCTTGGAGAGTCAGCTGATATCTTTCATGGCTGAAAATTCAACTATTTCTTTGAAATTGGGCTCCTTGATTTCAAAATGCATCTGTTTTGATAGAAATTTCATGTTTCTTGGATAAAAATTCAACTGTTTGGCTCAAAATTCTCCAATTTTGTTAAAAAGGCATCCTTTTGGTGGAAAAATAATAAATAAATACTTATTATGTTATCTTATTTCAGGACAGTCCCTCTTCGATGACAACGCAACGTGCCAGGTATTCGCTGAAGGCAACACAATAATGGAACCAAGGACTATATTAGAAGGGTTTTTGTGCTGCTTCCTGACATTTTATACATATGGGTATAAATACGGAGAGAAAAGCAGTAGAACTTTAGAGTTGATCCAACGGTGAGTTCATCCAAACTCAGCTATTTTAATTTGTAGAATTTTTTTTTTAAAGATGTTGCTTAGTGTTGAACAATTTTATCTATCTGAGTAATATCAATTTAATATAAAATAATAAATTGGATGGTTTCTGACCTACTTCAGAAAAATAAGAGGACATGCTTGATGTTGGAGATCCTGTATTAACATTAGTCCATACTTCGGGAGTCCACACGCTCTCCTCATCAAGACAGTCAAGAAAAATTTGTTGCAATCATTATAGGGTCCAGTTTTTAAAAATATGTAAGAGTATCATAATCTTACTCTATCTTTATCGATTTTCAGATTAATTGCATTTTGCTCTAGTTTCATTGTTTTTGAAGATTAGTAAGGTCATCATTGATGAATAACGTAAACCTTGAATTATTAAACTGTTATAAAGTAATTTTGATACACTTCGAATCTGAACATCGATAAAGAGAGAGTAAGATTATGATTCTGTTACATATTTTTTTAACAAGGGACTGTGAAATGATTGCAAAAAATTTAGACTGTCTTGATAAGGAGAGCCTATGGACTCTAGAAACGTCGACTAATGCAGGGTCTCTACCCTACCTGGGAAACCTGGAATTGTCAGGGAAATTTTTATATACCTGGAAAAACCTGAAAATGTCAGGGAAGTTTTTTTAAAGTCAGGGAACTTTTCCGAGGGCCTGCTTAATTACTTTTTAAACTACAATTTAAAATTGAATAAAAATGATTTTTCATTTGTAAAAATAGCTTTATATTACTGTATTAACCTTTTTTATTTTTAGTTGAACATTGATCATTCTTCGTCTAAAATTCAAGTATCTGGTTGAAAATTCATGTGTTTTGGTTAAAATTCCATCCTGTTGGTAGAAAATTATTCTTCTTGGTAGAAAATTGATCTTTTTGCTTGAAAATTCAACAGTTTGTTTGCAAATTTTTTCTCTCTCTTGACTAAAAAATCTTTCTTAATGAATTTAAAATGCAGCTCTTCTTAAAAAATCGTCTTTTGGTCAAATTCAACTGTTTTTGATGAAATTCTTTTTGTTGGTTTTGGGTGATATATCAATTACAACATTTCTCGTTCAGAATTTATCTTTTTTGGAATGAAAATTTAATTAATGTGTTGAAAGTTAAAAACATTTGTTGAAAATGAATTTTTTTGTCATCGAATATTCAAAATTTTCATTGAAAATTCATTTCTTTAGTCGAAAAGTGAGCTATTGGGCGAAAATTCGTGTTTTTTGGCGTAAGATTCATTTGTTTCAAACTAAAAATGTAACATGAGATTCTTTAACTCAAAATTGAAGTATTCAATTTTTGATTGGAAAATTATATTTTTTAGTTAAAAATTCATCTTTTTTGGTACAAATAAATCTTCTTCGTCTGGTATAAAATTCAATTATTCCAGTTCAAGATTCATCATTTTACTTAAAAACTCATCACTTTGTTGGAAAGTGTAACTATTTGTTTGAAAATTAATTTTTTGTATTGAAAGTTTTTTTTTCAACAGAAAATGTTACTATTCGAATAGAATATTTCATAATTTTAGTTGAAAATTGATCACTTTGGTTGCAAATGTGTTTTTTTTTTGTTTATGCAAAATTAATTTTTTACCTGAAAATTTAACTATTACATTTTTGGACAATTTAATTACTTGGTTGAAAGTTGAACTCGTTTGTTAAAAATCATTACTTTTTAGTTAAACAATCGTAATTTTAATTGAAATTTCATCTCTTTGGTTGGAAAATGAGTTACTTTGTTGAAAATTCTGTTCTTCTGTGACTGAAAATTACTCTTTTTTTACTGAAAATGTAACTATTCCAGTTGGATATTCCATCATTTCAGTTACAAATTCATCTCTTCCGTCAAATATTGATTTTTTAACTAGAAATTGAACTATTCAATTTGTTGTTCAAAAATTATTTTTTTAATCAAAAATTCGTATTTTTTGGTAGAAATTAATCTTCTCGGTTGAAAATTCATATTTTTGCTTCAAAATTTAATTATTCTAGTTAAAGATTCATCATTTTAGTCAAAAATAAATCTTTTTAGTTTAAAATTAAACTATTCCATTTGAAGATTCGGCATTTCAATTGAAAATTCATCATGTTAGTTGAAAATTTGTCTTTTTTAATTGAAAATTCGTCTTTTTTGGTACAAATTAATCTTCTTGGTTTCAAATAAGATTTTTGGTTGAAAACTTAACTATTCCAGTTAAAGATTCATAATAATAATAATAATCGTATTTTTTGGGAGAAAAATTAAACTTCTTGTTTGAGAATAAAACTACTTGGTTGAAAGTTAAACTCTTTTGTTGAAAATTCATCTTTTTGGTTCAAAATTCATCTATTTCAGTGGAAGATTTGTAATTTTTAGTTGAAAATTCATAATTTTGGGTTACAAATTTGCTTTTTGTTTTTTTCTGCAGGGGGGGGGGGGACTATTTTTTGAGCTGCAAATTAAACTTCGATTTTTTGTAGAAATCTGATCTTTTTTAGTTCAAAATTCAACTATTTGGTGGAAAATTGATCTTTTTTGGTTAAAAACTGAACTATTTTGGTACAATGAAAAATTATATCTGGAAGTAGGTCAGAAAACATCTCATTTATTATTTTGTATTGTATACTTTGCAAAAGTAAGCATTCTTGTTTTTTAATTTTTACAGGGTATTTAAAAAAATCAGCCCTGAGGGGGGCCACAAGAGAGGGAGAAATAAGAGGAACCTCCATACTGTCAATCCTCAGGTTCAAAAATTGACGGACCGCATAGGGATGGAAGCGGACTTTCTTTCTGAAAATTAAATTTTTTTGAATTGATATATTCTCATAGAATCTCTATATCCCGTTGTATACAGTATTTAGCTTTGAATTATATTTTGTCTATGTCTTAATTCTGTCTTTCATTTACCCGTTGTAAAAATCCAGTATAGGTCTGAATCATTATTTTAGTACTTTCAGGGCGAATTATAAATTTTTTAATTGCCACTAATTGATTTTTTCACTAATAAAAATAATATGATTATAATTTCAGAATTTTGTAGTATTAATTTTAATAAATAATAATTAGTATTAATGCAACCAGTTTGGCGGACTTAGGTATCGGAAAAATCCCAACCTGGTGTGGGACATCTCCGATCCACGTATGGAAATTTTCTCCTACCTCAGTATGGGAAAATTTCCGTAAATGAATCGCAGTTTTCCCATACAAAGATGTAAATTTTCCCATACTGAGATATCGGGAATTTCCATCCTTGTATGGGAGAACTCCGATCCATGTATGTAAATTTTCCCATACTGAGGTATGGGAAAATTTCCATCCTTCTGTGGGGAAACTCCGATTCTTTTACGGAAATTTTTCCATACTGAGGTATGGGAAAATTTCCATCCATCTGTGGGAAAACTCCGATTCTTTTACGGAAATTTTCCCACACTGAGGTAGGGGAAAATTTCCATCCTCGTATGGGTTAATTACTTCCAATACATTTATGGGAAATTTACTACAAATTTTTCTTACAGTGTAGGATATTTTAAGATTCATTTAATGTTTCCAGCCTCTTACAAACGAGTCTCATTTTCATTGAGATTTAAAAAGCATTCTACTCTAGGGAATCCACATATTTCTGAAGAGTTTCAAGATTAATTTCCGAAATATAAGATAATATTTTTATTAATTACATATTCTTTTATTTTACTACATTTTTGTACTATACTTTTTACTTTAGATTCAAAAATAATGGTCATTAAAATGCAATTTTTTGTTGTCTAACTTTTCAGTTATACCATTTCTTCTAAGACTTTCAAATTCAATAAAACGTATCATAAATTAATGTAAGAAGTAACTGAAAATAATGTCCAGTAGGTTAGAGTAAGAAAAAACTTTGTTTATAATGTTATAAAAAAAAATAATAAACAAAGATCATTTTTTCGAGATTTGCTATGGTGAGCTACATTAAATTCGTAGCTTTTTTGTGAAAGATGACAGATATTAATGTGTGCTTACAATTATTTAATAATAGCTGCTGTTTACCAATTATTCAAACAATTTTTCTAAACAAATGGAAATTTTCACCATTTTTGTCATGAATAGGCTTCACTTTTTGCGAAATCAACTCGAAATGTATTGCGAAATAGACTTCTTGCTGTCATATATTTAATAGTGAGAAAAACTGTTAATTATGTGAAGAATTTTTATAAACAAATGCACATTTGTACTATTTTGAATGAATGGGCTTCACTTTTTTGTCGAATCAACTCGAAATGTCTTGCCAAAGACTCCTTGCTGTAATATTTTTTATAGTGACAAAAACTGTCAATTATATGAACAATTTTGATAAACAAATGTATATTACGGCTATTTTTTTATTAATGGGCTTCATTTTGTTTTTGCAGAATGAACTAAAAAATTGGTAATTATATCAACAAATTAAACAGTTATATTCATGAAAAAATGATTCAAATTTGCATTTGTTTATAAAAATTGTTATAAGGCTATTATTAACTAATTGTAAGCACACATTAATATCTGTCATATTTCAAACAAAAGCCATGGATTTAAATTAGCTAATCATTGCAAATCACGAAGTAATAACATTTGTTCATTAGTTTGTTTATAAAACTATAAACAATTTTTGTCTTACTGTTATCCACTGGACATTATTTTTAGGTTGTTATTCAATTGATTTGCGACCTGTTTTAATAATCTTGAAACTCTTAACAGAGATGTTATCACTGAAAAGTTAGACAAAAAAATTCAAAATGTTGTTGTTAAATAAGTAATTTTTGTTTAGTGAGTTTAGTCGGAGTGAAATATGCGCACGATAATCCGAACTGGTAATTCGGTGCAATACGAAGAATTCCGTGTAATCCGCCTAGTCCAGTGTAATCCTGAGTTTATTATTATACCATTAAGCCATTTTCCTTTCGGGGTAGGCGTGACTTGCTCGGTTGGAAAATAGTAGTGTGTATATGGGTATATAGGTATAAGGTAGGTAGGTATATAGGTATGAGGTAGATAGGTATATAAGTGTTAGGTATAGATATTTTAGATTGATCTGGAATTCTCGTGTTATTTATTTAAATGACACGTTTATTCCGCAACACTGCTCCGACCCAGGTTGCTGATCAATCTCTCTAGCGATCACCCCAAGTGAAGAGTCTCACAAAATTGTTATGTATGGTTCTCCACTTGGGCCGTAATTCAAGTAATTCTGAGTAATCCACTTATAATCGGGGGTGATCCACTTGTAATCCAGTTAAAATCCAGAGTAATTCATTTGTAATTTTAAATTAATAATAATTAACTTGTAAATCCAAAAAAAACGGAGTAATTCGGGTAATCCAAGGAATCCACTTGTAATATAGGTTAATCCACCTGTAATCCAGCGTAATCCACTTGTAATCCAGGTAATTCAAAGTAATTTATAGGTAATGCAAGTAATTAACTTGTAATAAAATTCAGAGTAATCCAGCTAATTTGGAGTAGTTTACACAAGTAATCCGAATAGTTTTCAAGTGTTTTGTTGAAAATTTGTTGTTATTTCTTGTTGAAAATTAACTTTATTAACTGAAAATTTATATATTCCAATATTAGTTCAAAATTGATGGTTTTTAGTTGAAAATTTGTCTTTTTGTATCGAGAATTCCACTATTTTGGTAGAAAATTCATTTCTTTGGTCGAAAATTTTAATATATTTTTGAAAATTCGTGAATCTAAAGGTAATTATTTTAACTTTAAATTTAAATATTCCATTTTTAGTTGAAAATTCATTTTTTAAGTTGAAAAATCAACTACTTGGTTGAACTACTTTCTTAAAAATTCAGGATTCTGTTTGAAGATTCTTGATTTTAAAATTTTAGATGAAAATGGTTTTGGTAACTATTTTTTTGAGAATTATTTTTTTTTTTAGGTCAAAAATTAATTTTTTAAATTTAACTCTCAACTTTTTTATTTTTTTGTTGTTGAATATTCAGCAATTTGGTGGAAAATTTATCTTTTCGATTTGAAATTTCAACTGTTTTGTTGAAAATGTATCTTTTTTATTTAAAAATTTAACTGGTTTGTTTAAAACTCATGTATTTTGTTGAAAATTCGTCTCTTTGGGTAGAAAATTAATCCTGTTGGTTGCAAATTCAACTATTTGGTTAAAAGTTTATCTATTATGTTGAGAATTCAACAATTTTGTTGAAAAGTAATCCTTTTTAGTTGGAAATTCGCGTAAGTCTAGTTTAGTCGGAGTAATTCACCATAATTTTATGTAATCCAAAATAATCCTATGCAATCCGCAGTAATTTTAGGTAATCTAAAGTAATTCTGTATATAGAGGTAATTCAGGGTAATGCGATAAAAAATCCGGAGAATCTGTCCCCTCAATATAAAGAAGACACTACGAGGCTTCAAGACTATTCCAAGTATTTGAATTATCATGACATTACTTGCAATTAAAGTTCCCTCTTAGACTTCGCATTACACATATTTAGCATTATTTTCTTACATCATTTAAATATATCAAGTTTTTCGAAACTGCGACCCGAGCCATCATAAATAATTACTTAATTGGATTCCTCTGAAACAAAAGTAGTAAAGATGACTAGTGCAATTTATTATCCTGAATCAAGTTGCCTTTTCGTTGGAGGTAAAAAAAGAATACTTTTCGTCCTTTGGTGCCTATGGCAGCATCAGTTTCTAGAGAAGGCTTAGAAGAGAAGCGATTCGCATTTACTCG
Organism: Andricus curvator; assembly: GCA_932195095.1. Taxonomy (NCBI): domain Eukaryota; kingdom Metazoa; phylum Arthropoda; class Insecta; order Hymenoptera; family Cynipidae; genus Andricus; species Andricus curvator. The sequence goes on along the minus strand of CAKNYM010053125.1, from coordinate 695,425 downwards.
AAATCAGAGAGGGAATCAAAGGTCGCGTAAACACATCTCTTCGTGATGCATGGCCCCCGGGGCGAAACTGCACGATGCGATGGTGGAAGAAGGACCCGCGCAGCATGCAACTAATTAGCATTCACAAACGCGGTCGGTTCGCCGCTCACAGGGCAAATATGCTCCGGGGCCATGATGGATATTTAAAATTAAAAAAATGCGCGCATCTCGTACAAACTTCTCTTAGAAGTAGATGTTACGTATTCTCTTTTGTGCTTTTTCAAACTCCCTGACCGTTCACACGTCCCCCTATATACGAATTCCCTATGGGATCTCTTTGCAACCCTTCAGCTCGTTATCTTTTGCCTTGCCAGAGCCAAGAAGCAAGAACCAAGAAGCAAGAATCAAGGATAAAGAGCAAGAGAGAAGTCAGAGAGTGAGAGAGAGAGAGAGAGAGAGAAAGAGAGTGAGAAAGAGAGAGGCAGCTAAGATGCTTGTACCGATTGTAATCGAACAACGCAGCGTCTAGCGCGAACATTCTTATAGTAGATCTTATCTTATCCTTTCATCAAGATAAATTGTTATTCGTTAGTAACTAACGCCTGCCTTCGTTAGTGCGACACAAAATCGCACAACTCGTTCGCAATTTCGCAATTTAGCAATTATAAAAACTCTCTTTAAGTCCCCAGAACCGTCACAATGTGACCCGTCTATAAACAAAATTATATTGGATAAGTCTACTTTCATTTTTTATACAAGCAACTGTATGCTTGATAACTAATTTCGATGTTAAAGTGACAAGTTTCCATTTTAGAGAGACCAAATCAAAAAGTGCTACAAAGTTAGGGGCGCTAGCGTTCCCAATATAATTTATATGGGATTTTGAAGGTTCGAGAGTTCACCATGGGTGAAGGGAAAGGGGACGTAAAGGGTAGGACTGTAGGGGAAGGTTGGGGAAATGAGGGAGGGGTAGTATGGGAGGGAGAAGTAGGGAAGTAAAGGGATATGAAGGGGGAAGTAAAGGGTGGGATAGTAGGGGAAGTAAGGATAGATGAAGAGATGGGTGTGGTAGTAGGGAAGTAAGGGTGATTAGGA
>CAKNYM010053125.1:648197-694341 GCA_932195095.1 Andricus curvator | reverse complement strand
GTAGATGAAGAGATGGGTGTGGTAGTAGGGAAGTAAGGGTGATCAGGGAAATGGAACTGATAGAAGTGGTAGTAGGGGAAGTGTAGGGAGGGGGTGATGAGAATTATGGGACAGGAAGGGAAGTAGGCGAAAGGAAGAGAAGTAGTGTGAGCAGAGGAGGAAAGTATAGGAGGGGGAGATTTGACTACTTATATCTATGTACAATATCATAAAATCATTAAAGATACTCCTTCAAAATAATAACCAGTAAGTTATAACACTTAAAAAAGATTTTTTTCATTACTATATAGTGATGCATGTCGATCATTTTTGAACAAAATCGAGATTTGCTTAAAACATAGTTAGATGGAACTGAAATGTAATGGAGATCGAGAATTTGTAATGAAAAAAGTCGATTGAGACGAGACGATCATCTCGACTTAAGTGATCGTTCGTCTCGATGTGATGAGTATGGTGTTCAAGGTTTTAATTTAATCTGACGAGATTTTGGAAAAAAATGTAAATGATCGACATGCATCACTATTACTATATTAACATATTAATTAGTGAAAGGGCTAATTCAAGATTAAAAATACTTGGAGAATTTATTTTGCAACTTTTTGTTCGGAATTTACGTAAAAACAATGCTTAGTTACCATTCATTCAAAGTCCAAAGTAATTGGTTATTTTATGAACAAATATAATAAACAATTTCATGTATTAGTCATTTCACGCTTTAAAGTATTTTTTATTACACTTCGCACCTTTAAAAAAATTCACCAAAAATTTATCGACAATAAATAATATGTACGAATTTTTAATACCTGGTAACAATCATTAATTGTTCAAATAAATTTCATAAATAAATACAGATTTTCGTCAATTTTTAACCTTGGCTTTTTAACGGAATTAGCTCTAAATAAGTTGAAAAAATCCTTGCCTTATGATAACTTTATCAAAGTACAATGGTTTTTTATTTTTTAAACAAAGTCACAACTTGAATACTTTTCTAAATATGTATGTCGTTTTTTTACTAAATCGAGACCGTCAATGACTTAGTAAGCATCATAAACAGTAAAATATTAATTGTTTAGGGAAACAGTTATTCACTCTTCAAAAATGATAAAATCGCAAATTTTTCAGTAAAATTGTTTATAAATAAAAATTGTAGCTCGTTGATAACATAACATAAGAAGAATATATGGCCAAGTTATTTGCAGTTAATTCCGTTAAAAAAACGAAATCCGCCGGTCGAAAAATTGACGGAAATCTGTATTTTTCAATCAAATTTATTTTATTGACGAAAATTTGTATTTGTTTATCAAATTTATTTATATAAGTGATGTTTTCGGAAGTAGAAGGGTACAGAGGGGTAGTACGGGTGGTAAAATAAGGAGGGTTTGAAGGAGTTGAGGAGATTGTTAGCAGGGGGGGGGGAGGAGAATAAGGAAACGGAAGTGCAGGGAGGGAAGTGAGGGGAATTATGGGAATTATGAAGGGAAGAGTATGCAAGAGAAGGAGGGGAATGATAAGATAGGATCGGATAGGATAGGATCGGATCAGATCGGATAGGATAGAATAATGTAAGAGAGAGGGGAAGAGGTGTATCGGGTGGAAGGAGATATGAAAGACGTAATTGACGTCCATGCCCTTAAGCCCGAGTAGAAACCCTTATAGCTTCGGTCGTGTGTCTGTCCCTCCATCAGTCGTCGTCCTTTTTTCGAGAAGGAAAGGTAAGGGGAAATGAGAGGAGGGAAAATGAGGGTGGAGTGAGAGGAGGGAAAGTAAGTGGAAATAAAGGGAGCGGAATTGAGGAGAAATGATGGGAAGTGAAGGGAAATGAAGGGAGGGGAAGTAGGGGGAAGAAGGGGAAATGCGGGGAGGGGAAGTTAAGGAAAATGAAGGGAAATGCAGGGTGGGAAAGTATGGGAAATGAAGGAAAGGGAAGTATTGGAAATGAGGAGAGTATACGTAGGGGAAGTGAAGGTAAATGATGGAGATAGGGTATGTGAGGGGAAATGTGTGCGTGGATGATCAATTAGTAGATAAGGAAGAAGTTGGAGAAGGGAAGGGAAGCGATGTATGGGAATGTAGGGGAATAGGGATGGAAAATTATGGAGGGGGGGGGACGACATAAAAAACGTTTTAACAGGTTTTTGTAGGCGCATGTCGCTTACTTTAACTAATTTTGTTATTGAGTTTGGCGAAGATGTAGAAAATGAGGTCTCATTCATTAAATTCCCAGAATTAAAATAAAATGGTAAGAAACGATACGTATAAAAAGTTGGTGGAAAATAAAATCTTTTAAATAAGTAATTTATCAATTAAAAATGTAGAAACGATTTTTTTTTATTTGTGTGTATCGAAAGTGAGAATTTTTATTACACGACATGAAAGCTCGGCTGTTGCACATTTTCCCTAGAATATCCCGTAAGTCTCTAAGTGCCTAGCTAACATTTCGAAATGTAATTTTTTTTCAAAGCAGGTAAAAAGGTTTTAATCAGGTTGCTCTTTTTACGTCCGCTTTTTTGCATTGACTTTCAACCCCTTTGATGTTACCAATTTTTACTGCCTCCGCTTTTTCGAACTTAGCAGTCTTTCTGTTGGTAAAAACTGTTTACGAATTAATTCGTAATGTAATTAATGGTCAAAATTGGGCTTTGAAAAAATACTTGTAGGTCTCTTGATAAATTGCTTCACAGGTGATGGATTGCAGTGTAAATTATTTAGAAAGAAAACAGTTATTGCTTCTGGAGACTAGAGAAATTAAAAGAAAAAAAGCTCGGAGCGATAAATATGTGCTAATTTAATTCAGTTAACACGTAGTAAATAAAATATTATTATTATTATGTTTGATTCAACTGATTCAAGTAATTACATAAATACTACTTCATTTGCCATACCTATGATACTCAATTCATATTAATGCACATTAGATAGCAGCATCAGAAACATTTTGATTCAACGAAATTACTAAATCACTTTCTTCTACATTATATTTTAGCCGAGAAGATATATTTAAACTTAATTTTACGTAGTCTCGTATTTTTACTAATTAATGAATTCCTAGTTGATATAATGAAATATCACATTAAAATAATTGTGCCATTTTTAATTGCTGCGATTCAAGTGTAAACAATTTTAATAAATAGTCCTTAAAATAAAATGAAACCATTTTAATTTAATAAATTATTCAACTCGTTTTAAAACTATACTCCAGCAAATTGGATGAATTGAAAACTATTGACCGAGTTACCCGAATATTTTAGAGCGATCGGAACTTTTATTTGAAACCCCTTAAAATGAAAATAACCGTTTGGATAAAGTACTTAATTGTGAAATATTCAAAGCAGATATCTATTAAAATGTGACAGTTTAAAATGAAAATTATGTTTTAGGGTTTAAAATTGAACGATTTCAAATCAAAAATTGGACATTGTTCCATATGAAACTAAGATCATTAACAAACTACTTGAAATTTTTTTTAGTTATTTTTAAACCCTCCTTCCTATCATGATAGGCCGTGATATATCTTAGACCCCCTTTTGAATATTATGTGATAAATCCCCCCCCCTCCTTAACATAAAAAGATACTGATAATTTTAATTTGCTTTATAACGTTATAAACAACAGATGTCAAAAAGAATACTACTTAAATAGTTTTATTTATATTAATTTCCAAATGTTAAGCTGGTCCTAATATGGTGAATATATCCCATTAAAGTTTATCTTGCTGTCCATATTTGCTAAAATATGAATAAATTCATTTTGATGCTATCATAAAGGATCAAGGAGGATGTAAATCAACAGTAAGAACAAAATTTTTCCACAAAGTTGAAACTCAAATATCTCTCTAAAATTTCTCAGTACGATGAGCCATAAAATACGAATCAAACCTTATTTTTAAATATCACCCCCATAAGTTTGTTTTATAGGGTCCCAAAAAGCCCATAAATCAAGCCATAAGTGAAAAATTTGGTTTTACGAGTTTTTGGCAATTATTATGATTTTTTGCGGTCTTTAAAATACGAGTTGTTTATAATACATAAAATACTACTTTCTACTGATAATTAGGTGTTTATATAAAATGTTTAAAGAATTTTTTATATTTTTTAGCAGTTTTCTCTCAGAATAGAATGAGAAAGTCGCAGTTTTTTCTGAGTATTTCAACTTATTATCAACTTTTCAGTTAGAGCGAATCAATAATAAAATAAATTTAACATCAATAATTGTTTAAACAATTTATTATTATTTATCACAATTTTCTCTTAGAATATTGCCAAAAAGTTACGGGTTTTTCTATAATTTTCACCTTTTTATCCTCTTTTTAATTAGTGTGATGTAATAATTAAATAAAGTTAGCAAATTTAATTGTTTAAACTAATTATTATTGTTTATAACTATCTTCTCCTATATTATCGCTAGAAAGTTGCGGCTTTTTCTGAAATTTTCATTTTTTTGTCCACTTTTCACTTAGTGAGGTAATAATGAATGCAAGTTAACGAACATAGTTATTTTTAAAAAAATTGATCATTGCTTATAACGATATTCTCTTAGAGTAATGCTAGACAGTTGCGCTTTTTTTTAAATCTTCCTTTTTGCTTTGAACACCAACAAAAATTATTTTTTAAACAGTATTGAATTGTTTTTCAAAGAGAATTATTTTTACCTCGATTTTTACCCTATAATAACTTCTTTTTACGTTTTGGATACTTAATCCCATTTGTAGTGCTTTATTTGTTTGAGAATCATCTAATTCATACAAATAGGTTACAGTTCAATTCTATAACTGTTATTCTAATTAATAAAGACAAAAACTAAAATTAAAGGTTGATGGTAAACATTACCCCAGCGGAGATAAACCGTACTTACAACGAAAACAAATTAAAAAAACCTTAAAGTATATAATTAATTATTATGCTAATTCGTAAAATTTACTAACAAACGTAATAATTTTTTTGATAGAATTATTTTCAGGGTTATCTAACATATTCAGCCAGGCATTCCTTATCTCACACATATCCCTACTTTCGCTTATACATGAAAATCTTACAGTATTAAAAAATTGACATTCTACTGTTTCTGCATCATACAGGTCGATATTTTTCCCAAAAATGAACACTCGGGACAATCTTATGACCGTTTTTTTATACTATTTTTATACTTTCTGCTTCATATTCATCTATAATTAGTTCCAAAAAATATGACAAGTTTCTTACAAACTATTCTTTTTAGAGTTGACCAAGAACCGCAGTTTTGAGAACGAGACAAAGAACAGAACTTTTGAGAATGACACAAAAAACCGAACTCTAGAGAACTTCAACATATTACATTTCTGGAAGGAAAGTTAAAAAAATATATATAAATTTAAAAAATTCAAATTGTGTAACAAAATTCCACAAGAAGGCTTCACAGAAAAAACGGAAGTGAATTTTTGTTGCGGGTAATTTTCAAGTAGATAAAGTTGAATTTTTTCGCATTGAAACAAAATAAGATTTAACAGAGTTGATATGGTAACCGTTTCCCATGTGGTCGGTAAATCTTATCATGTGAAGTTAATTTTTGTTGCAGGTAAAGATTACTCTGAAATCGCTGTAAAGATTACATTTAGTTTTTTCCGTGTTAAAAAGAAGTATGTTTAAAAAAATCAGTCTGTTTTTAAAACATATACTCAAGAAAGTCAATTTGTGGAACATAATTATACAAGAGGAGTTAAAATCGAGAAAAGTTTGTTTCTAAACAACAGTATAATCGGCTCATTAGAGACAGTTATTATGAAAAAGAGGGAGACAAAAAAGAGACAACCAAACCACTTTGCTCTCTTTTCCTTATTTCGAAGTCTTTTCGGCTTCCTCATCAAGGAAAATTTTAATAGGAAACTACTAAATGTAGATATGAATTTGAAATTACTTATTAAGATACTACTTACATTTTTTGGTATATGTGTTGAACTTTAATATTTTTGAGACCTTTTATACATATTTTTATAAATGTAAAAGGTAATCTGATAAAGAAATAGGTTCAATTCAAAACGTTATTCTACAATTCTGAATAAATATTTCAAAAGAAGTCGAAAATAATTCCAATTTGTTGTTCCCCAGACTTTAAATTAAGAATATTTTACATCCCGAAGTTATTTTCATAACTCTCTTTCTATAGTTGTATACACTGGTCGAAAAAATACTAATTAGAATATTGTAAAATACATTACAGGAAACTTAATTAAAGCTTTTTTGGTAAAAAGTATAAAACTGTCAATAAAATGAAGACTGGTTGCTTTTTAAATAACTGTATGTATCGGCAAACGAACTGTGTCTGAAAAGCAACGCATTGAACGCTAATGTGTCTGATGTCGACTTATATTATGTGTGAAAAACGGGAAACATTCTGGATGTGCAAATATGTAAAACAAAGAGGGTTTTTTGAAACCCTTCGATTACATTCAAATTAGATTCCCGTGTACCGCTAATCTGCCTTGCCAGACCAACAGCTGCACGAGACAGCTCGCAGCTGAACGTTAATTATTTACCTTCCAGGATTAATAGCTTAAACAAGCGAGTATTCTGCTACTCACTTAATTATAACACATCGCCAACATCATTGATAAAAGTTTCGATAAAATATTGCCTTTAAGATTGACTTACTTTTTGGCAGAAATGAGAAATATGTTCTCATATTTTTACATCGCCAGAAAACCAACCCACGCGTTATGCGCGCGATTGTTATTTTTTGTCTCACGCAATTTCTAAATTAGAATATAAAATTAATATTGATACATAATTTATGTATTTCATGATATCACTATTAACTAAAATAATAGAAAACGAAACCAATGGGAATTGTTTTGAAAAAATAATATGTATATAAATATAATATTTTTGTAATAATAACAATAACAATATATAAACAATCAAATCGTTGCATTTTTGTTCAGAAATACCAATTTTCGACGAGAAACAGTAACATAACCTAAAGTTGTTCAAAATTTTAAGTTGAATTTTTGAAGTCAAATGATCTTTGTTTAAAATAATATTTCCGGTGGAAAACGCTTACATACCCTATTAATGTTCAAATATTCCAAATATTTTTTGAAATCTAATGTTTCATGTTGTAAATCTTTTTAATCTAATGGTCTTTGTAAGATATCCGATTTCCAGTAAAAATGTTAATATAAGCTGAAATTGTCCAAAAATTGTAAATATTCTTTAAAATCTGCACCGATTTTGGGTGCAAAACGCAAACATAACCCATAATTTTCCAAAAGTTTCTTATCTTCTTTGAAATCCAGTGATTTTTTATCAAAAGTACCGATGTCTGGTATAAAACACCAACATAACCTAAAACTGTTTAAAAGTTGTGAATCTTCTTTAAAAATTTGTTTGTTTAAAAAAAATATTAAATACTAATTTCCAACGAAAAACAGTAGCATAATCTGAAATTGTTAAGAGATTCTAAATATTATTCATTTTGAAGTCACGCCTGCCCTGAAAGGGAAATGGCTTAATGGTATAATAATAATAATAATAATAATAATAATACTTATTTTTGTTTGAAAATGTAAATTTTCGATGTAAAACGCCAATGCCACCTAAAATTGTTTGGAAAGTAATGGCTACGAAACCCTTTTTTGTAGGCGTTCGGCGTCTACTTTGACTAATTTTTTAATAAAAATTTTAATTTCCTACAAAAAACATTAACGCAATGCGAAATTGTTTATGCTTGTAAAATCTCGATTTCGAGAAAACTTAAAACAGGGAATTGGCATCAATTTGAATTAATAATTTAACTTCAATGTTGTATTAAAAATATCATTAATTTCCGAAATGTACAGTTTCTTTCAAATCTGATGATTTTAGTAAAAAAAAACATTTTCCCGCGAAAAACGTGAATATAATCTTTAACTGTTAAAAAAATAAATATCCTGTTCGAACTATAATGATTTTTGTTTTAAAATACCAATTTTTGGTGTAAAATGCTAACGTAACCTAAAATTGTTCAAAAATGACGAACCTTTAAAATTCATTGATTTTTGTTCAAAAATACCAATTTTCGACAAAAACGCTAACAAAACCGGAAAACGTAAATTGCTGAAAAAAATTTAATCTCTAAAATCGAATAATTTTTTATTAAAAATACTCATATCCCGTTAACACCATAACTGCTAACACAACCTAAAAGTGGGAATCTTGATGATAATTTTGGTTTAAAAAAACTAACAAAACCTAACATTTTCAGAAATTTTAAGTCTTCACCGAAACTTTGTGATTTTATATTAAAATTATTTTGTTTAAATGTCAATTTCCAGCGAAAAGCACTACCATTAAACATGTATAATATTTTCAATAATTTACTAGATCATTTGAAAGTTTTAATTTAGCCGCGCAAGAGTATTAAAAAGCATACATTTTTCTCAATTCGCATAAGAGTTTCTATGATTTTTCTATCGATTCGTCTTGAACCAAGGAATCTTTTATATTCTTGCATCAAATTTGAATTATGTTAATGAAAAAAGTTTGACTATAAAAAACCGATTTTTAAAATATTATTGACTGCTAAAAAATGCAATAAATATGTTTAGAAATCCTTTGGCCAATATCAAGATATTAATGGTGAAAATAAGCCCTCCAAATTTCATCAATTTATCTGCAACCGTTTTCAAGTTATCGTGTTCACAAAAATGTGTGACATCCACACACACACATACGGACAATTGCTTAGAACATTGTATTAGACATTTTTAAATTGAGGAAGGTTTAATTAAATGAATTTAAAATTTTTGGAAAATTTTACCATTACAAAGCTTCCTCTGTGAGGAAGCAAAAGCATACATTTTTCTCATTTCGCATATATGATTTTTCTTACTTAAAGGCATTATTTATAGATTTAATTTCCAAATTTTCGAATCTAAGATATAATACAATTTCAAGTAATGAATAAAAAGCCAATCAGGTTTTCAATCCTTAGATAGGACAAGTTGCAAAAGCGCGCACATGCATATTTTTAGACATCTCGAAAGAGATGTTTAATTGTGTGGATCAACAATTTTTTGTCCCTAATAAAAATCACAAATAACTTTTAGGTTACTTTATTTGAGGCTAAAGTTTGATCTCGTAGGAAAGTTTCCGTTTATTAAATAAAAATCCTATTTGTGTACAAATATGTACATATTTTGGGTGCTGACATATTTAATTTATTATTCCTTTTGGAAATTTTGAAATAGTTCATCCAGTAACCTGCATTTTCACTGAAATATTCAAGTTTTTATCCTACAAGTTTTGAAAAAAACTTTATACGTTACTTTTAGATTTTTCAATTGCATTAGTAGACAAACAATGTTACTTTTTTACATATATACTTGAAACTAAAAGAAATCTCTGTGGACTCTGTAAACTATTGTCAACAATTTTTGATCTCAAAGTTTTCAGTTTTTATAAATTTATTAAAATTGCGAAGACTTCATCGATAATATTCTAAGATATTTAACTTTAAACATGTAAACTATTCACGTAAGTAACATATTTGTACAGTGTATAAACTTTATATGTAGGTTAATTTAAAATATTGAAACTGTAGTTTTTAATTTTACGTCGAGTTGATAAAAAACAGATTTCTCATACTTTAGCCAACGTCATATGCAATTCTTTGTTTTTTATGATTGTAGTTGAAAAAATGTATTTGAACTAACTTTGACTACTTGGATTCTATGTAACGTTTTTTGAACGGAAAGCATTAGATTTTATATTCCAAAGTGCTAGACACCTTTGTTTTATTAATTATTGTTATTAAATTATTCATCAATATCATCCATCCAATCATGAATACGCCGGTTTCCCGACCACACTAGTTTCAAGATGTTAATCGAAAATGTCATTACATAAAATCTAATATCTTTTTCAGATATTAGGCTTAAATATACTTGTTTCTTACACAGAAACATCCAAGATGTTAAATTCATACATTAAAACACGCCAGACCTCTGTCGGCCGTTTGATAAAGCTTACAGTAAATTTTGTTCGATGTCATTTCGTGTCGTATGTGAAATGGTCGACGCAAATGATGTTTCTTCTTCAAAAAATTCTTCGAGATAAGAACGTTCTGCATTTCATATCTTAAATATCCAGAGAAACTAACCTTTAACATCTAGATGACTGTCCTATAGTTAAACATTAAATATTTTAACCTGAAACATCTAGATATTAAGGTTAAACATCAAGTTTTCTTCATGTAATAATTGGATTGTCATTCAATCTGTTTTTCACACTAATTGACCAGTCATTTAATCAAATTACAAATTTTCAACAAACTTAAATCCATACTGCATACTTCAATATAAATATTCTGGATTTGGAACTTTCTTTGAGGTACAAAATAAACTTCACAATACAACAAATAATGAAGAATGTTAACGATGAAGAATTTTAATCAGAAAATTTTTTATTTTTTCAAATATTTACATCAACCACATCAAATGCAAAATATTTGTATAATTTACAACACTCTCGCAATATTTTCAGGAAGTAATTAACAAATACTTCATTTTTGAATTTGTCTGCATATTGTAAATTCTTCTTGAGCACCGAACCTCAGTCCCCAGGTTCTAATATAATATATTCTCAAGTATATTATACTAAATTCTCTATAGAACTTGGTAAGGCTTCACTTTCTGGAATACACTTAAGATTCATGAAGACCATACTAGAAATCCGTTAATAATTATGAGTCATGATCACACTGACGTTAAATCCTCGGTTAAATCGACAAGCATTTCATTTTCATACCCTATCAATTTATTAATCCACTTAATTGACTATAAAAGACCACACAGCAGAGAGAATCGCCTCTTGGTAAATTAGCGTGACGGTTCGCTTGAATTGCACCCTTTCACCACTCAATACTAAGAAATTTGAAATGTCAACTTAGATGTATGCATTAGACTGTTAAGTCAGGCGTGTGTTTCAGTTTTATCGAGCCAATGGCACGATTGACACTGGCCTATAATAATAACATTCCTTCATGAAGATTCCTCGGCTTGAAACAATATTTTTTAAAGCATGCCTTTCTGCCTATGAATATCTTCTACCGATCTGGGTTTATGACGGTCTCCTTCCAGGAAATTTCACGTAATGCTTTCGCACCAGATCGACATTTCGGCTTTCTATTTTCGCATTTATATATTCAGCATCGAATCAAAAATAAATTTTCAAATTTATGGTTCCTACATAAATTACGTAAATATCTTGTATACAAGGACAATTTAGATCTGTAGTAGATAATAAAAGTGTTTTATGTCTCATAAATTTTATTTCTTTTTTTTTTGCATATAGAAGTTTACCTATGGGGCCATACAAAAACGTCACACTGCAAGGGGGGTGGGGGCTTAATGTCTTGTGGTGATTTGCGACGTAGGGGGAGGGGTTAAAGTAGAATGTGACATAAAATATGGAAAATATAAATGTAAATAACAATTTTTTGAAATGCTTGAAAAAATGAACATCAGTGATTTCATCACACTCTTTCTCCTATTCATTTTTAAACTTTTTAAAGAGAATTCCTCTTTTTTCCCCTTCTTTCAAGAAATTTACCCTTTTTCTCGTTTTTTCGAATTAATGCGAATTGAATTAATAGAATGCAATAAGAAAATTTGACTATTCTGCGTTGAAAGTTAATTCTTTTCAATAGAAAAGTCTACTTATTATATTTTTTTTTTCAGAAATCAGAATGCATCTCTTTTGGTTAAAAATGCTACTATTTGGTTGAAGATATTTTGTTGAAAATTCGATTGTTTTTGGTTGAAAATTATTTTTTTTTAAACTGAAAATTTAACTATTCTATTTTTGATTGAAAATACGCTTATTATTGATTTATTCGCTGTTTTTTATTTTTAATTAAAATATTTTCTTGGTTGAGATAGAAACTATGCATTATATTTTTCGTTGAAAACTAATCTTATTTTATTAAAAATTCTACTACATTGTTAAAAATTTATTTTATCATTTGAAGATCCATCTCTTTGGTTGAAGATTTACTATTTTAATGGTATAATAATTGGAAATTAATCTGATTAACTGAAAATTTAACTATTCTGTTTTTTGTTGAAAATCGATCATTCTGAGTTGAAAATTTAACACTTTGCTTCAAAATTGATGTATTTTCTTATAAACTTGTCTTTTTTGGTAAAAAATTATTCTCCTTGATTGAAAATTGAACTGCTTGTTTGCAAGTTGGACTACTTTGTTGAAAATTCATTTTATTAGTTAAATGATCCATATCCTTGGTTAGAAACTTAAGAGTTTTGTTGAAAATTCGTTTTTTTTGTGTTGAAAATGCATTTTTTAAACTGAAAATATACCCATTTCATTACTGATTGAAAAATTATAGTTTTCAGTTGAAAATTCAACAATTTGGTTGAAAATTGTTGTAAATTTGTCTTTAACTGTAAAAAAATAACCTTCTTGATTCGAAACACAATTCGTTGGTTGAAAGTTGAACTACTTTGTTAAAAATTCATTTTATTATTTGAAGATCCATCTCTATGGTTGAAAATTTAACTCTTTTGTTGAAAAGTCGTTTTTTATTAAAAGTCTGTTTATTCAACTGCAAATTTAACTTTTCCATTTTTCGTTAAAAGTTGTTCGTTTTTATTTTAAAATTCAACTATTTGGTTGAATGTGTGGGCTGAAAATTTTATTATTTTCGTAGAAAATTCAACTAGTTGGTTGAAAATTGAGATTTGGGTAAAAAATTCAACTATTATGTAGGGAATTCGCCAGTTTGGTTTAAAAATTCATTCCTTTTGGTAGAAACGTTATCTTTTTTAGTTGAAAATGCAACTGCTTGGTTAAAAATTATTCTGTTTTGTTTGGAGATTTAACTATTTTGTTGAAAATTCGTATTTTTTAGTTTAATTCAACTGTTTTTTATTCAAAATCAAAATCTCTTCTTGGTTGAAATATCAACTATGGATTATATTTCTCACGGAAAATTAATATTTTTTAATTGAAAATTCAACTAAATGGTTGAAAGTCAAACTTCTTTGTTGAAAATTGATTTTTTGTTGAAGATTCATCATTTGAATGGAAAATTTAACTATTTTGTTGAAAATTTAAATATTTGTTGAAATTTGAAATAATTTGTTGATTATTCATCCTTCGGGATTGAAATTTCAATTGTCTTATAAACAATTATAATCTTTTTTATTTGAAAATTCGACCATTTGGTTTAAAAATTCATCTTTGTAGATTGAAAATTCAATTGTAAGGTTAAACATTTGTTCCTTTTGCTTGGAAGTTGAACTATTTGGTTGTAAATGCAACTGTTTGGTTGATATTTAATTTTCCTGTTGTCGATGATTCATCTATTTGGTTGAAAATTCATCTTTGTAGGCCGAAAATTTAACTATGTGATTCTAAATTGAAGTATTTTGTTAAAAACTTAATTATTCTTGGTTGAAAACTTGAACTTTCTTTTAAAAAATTCGTCTTTCTATATATTTGGTTGTATATGTTTGTTGGTTTTGTGTTTTATTTTATGCGTTTATCAAATTATTGATCTTTTCTTATTATTATTTAACGTATGTATCAAATAAAGAATTAAAATTCTGAATCAGATTGCAAATCAATCATTATTTTGAGAATTTATGGGAATTTTAAGTTTTTGTACCTAAACGCACCGCGTATTATATTTTTTGCAAATCACACTGCTCTCATTTTTTATAGCATTCTAGATTTCTATTCACATAAATCACAAACTTCAATCTTTTGCAAAAGAGATCTAAATGTCAATATTAAGTAGAATTCAGAGAAATTCCATGAATTCAAATAATACCCTTAAATCCACTTGGATTGAAACTATTTAAGATGAACTAATTACATTGAATTCATGCATATTGAAATTAGGTGAATTCAGTAGAATCAGCCCTGAATTTAGATAAATTCCGTTAAATCATTTTGAATTCACTTTGACTTTAGTTGAATTCACTTGAAATTTACTTGAAATTCACTTTGATTCAGTTGAATACAATAGAATTTAGTAGAAATCACTATGAAATTCATTTGTGCTAATCCTAGTTTTACACTTAACGAAGTTTCCCAGTTTATTCAATTCGTATTATTGACTTTCATCCAAATTCTTCGAATTTAGTGAAATTCACTTCATTTCTGCGAAATTCGTCGAATTCACCTAAAGATCAAAGAACTTAAGGGCAGTTATTTGAATCCGTTTTTTCGGGTCAACCTAACGGTCAAATGGTGGCAATTTTAATGCGCCTGGCAAAGGCAACCTAGCACCCCAACAACACTCACCCTTCCAGGTTGCCTTCTCCAGGCGCATTCAAACTGCACTTTTTACATTCTCATTCTAATGAGAAGGTATTGGTTTTATGTAAAATTTGACATAGTCGGTTTTCATCAAATCTCCACGTTTTGAGACCCCCTGAGCCAGAAAAAACGGTTTTTACCAAGGTGTCTGTCTGTCTGTAGTCTGTCTGTCTGTCTGTCTGTCTGTCTGTAGCCACGATAACTTTCGAAAAAATGATCAGATTTGATTGAGCTTTGGCACACTTTTTTATGGCCGAAAAATAGAGAACGAGTTCGTTAACCAGCTATTTTGGATGAAAATTCAAAAAGTGAGCACATTTTGAAAATTTTTGAGACCACTTTTTTTGAAGATTTAAAAATTCTATGTATGGTTATTAGTAGTACGCAAAATGATGAACAAAATATGCTAATGACTTTTCGTGATAAAACAAAAATTACTGGAGTTATAGCATTTTCAAATTTCCAAAAAACAAACGAAAATGTACATTTTAAGCCGAAAAACGCACGATATGAAAAAAAGTCAAGAGGAGAAAAACGTTGCTTTTTGAACGCCCTATAATATTTTCATAACAACTTTTTGAATTTTTTGAAAAATAAAAAATTCAAATTTTGATCGCACAAAAAAATAATCAAAAATTCCATTTTGCTGTGAAACTATGCAAGATACGAGAAAAGATCATTCCACCAAAATTGTGCACCCAAAAAAGATCTACAAATTTCTTATCATTCACTTTTTGATATGACGCGTAGTTTTTGTTTTATTCGTAAAAAACAGCATTGAAAATAGAAAAATCAAATGCACAGAACCGAGCGTGGAACGCAAGGTTCAAATGATTTTCAAATCAAATATCGAGCGCGAAGCGCGAGTGTCTGGATGAGAATGTGTTCCTTAAGGTCGATAGAACCTTGAGTAAATGAAGTTCCTTTTCAGTCTAAAATAAAAACAAATTTAACAATCACTTAATATGTAGAGGTTTTGATAATTTTATAATATTTTCAAACAAACTTTTTCTTTTCATCGAAGTCGAACACGAAGTTGAAAAATCTAGAGCAACCGAGCGTAAAGCGCGATGTAGATACGCCCGAGCGCGTAGCGCGAGGTGAATACATAATCGAGCGCGAAGCGCGAGATAAATATATGATCGAGCGCGAAGCGCGAGATCCAACAGTTGCGCGCCCTAGGCGCGCTCAAACTTGCGAGCGAAGCGAGCCGCGCGCTAAGCGCGCGATGAGAATGTGCCCGCGAAGCGGGCAGATTTTTATTTATTAATTTTCAGCGTTTTCAACAAAATAATTAAATTTTCAACCAAATAGTAGAATTTTTAACCAAACGAGATTAATTCAGAACCTAAAATATAATAGAAGACTTTTCAAAAAAAAAATTATCTTTCAACCAAGAAAATAATTTATAGACCGCGCCTCTGATCTGTTAAGTTAATCTGCCGTCTAAGTTAATTTTTTAATTATAAAAAAATTCTCGAGTAAAAAAAAAATGTCTAAAAGAATTTAATTAAAAGTATTCTCATACTATATAGTATCAAATAGTTGTAAGAGCTCATTATTTATTGTTCGATTAACAGATTTATAAAATGACATTTATATGTATTTCGTATTTAAATATAGGAGGGGGTCAGCTTCAGTGTCACATAACATGTTAAGGGGGGGGGGGGGGGGTGTCCGAAATGTCACAAGAGGGAGGGGTGAGTCAAAAATCACTGAAAATAGTCACGTAATATGTAATTTCTAAATCTGAATTAGTAGAAAAACCCACTAACTGGTACTAGTTTTTCACTAATTCAATTAGCGCCGATTCGTTTACTGTTAATTAGAAAAAATCTACTTATTTAATGTGTAAACTGTGTCTACTAAAGGAAATGTTATTGCTTATACTATTAAATGAATTGGTAAATGTATTGCTAGTGACTATTTTAAACGGTAGTTTTCAATAAATTTAAAAACTGATTTCACAATGAAGAGAGTTTTAATAAAATAATAAATTATTAAATACATGGACAAATACAAGAAACGTAAAAATTGTACGAACGATACATCAAATTACATATAACCATACTAACTACCTGAATTGTAGGTTTTCAACATTTTTATATTATTTTAAATTTGTTCACAAGGAAAGGCACATCAATATTAAAATATTCCTTAGAGTCAATTCGAGTCTGGTGATTCTGCAGTACGTTTGCCAATTTCTGCACACAGTAAGCATTAAAGACGTTTACTTTTTCTAAAAATACATTTTAGTTAACCTAACTTTTCGCAAGGACACTTTGCCAGTTCCCTTTAAACTATTCACTTATTCTTCAATATTAAACTAAAACATACCCATTTTAAAGAAACTAAGCAGACAGCAAAAATAAAAATATCAGCGACCAAAATCATTTAACTTGCAATAAATTGAATTCAAAATTCACTTATTCACGAACGAAAGATCGCAAGAGGAGCGAGAGTCTCGGCGTCATGGCAGCAGCAGCGTGTGCACATGCGCTATACGAGAAACGCCATTTACTTTAAGCGGTATATTCAAAATAAATTTGAGCTTAGATATACTTGAAGGTTTTTTTTCACAAAACCATGTTAGTGCCACTTTGTTCAAAACACATTATATTGGCTCCGAAATTCTCTAAAATTCCATCGCAAATTTTTGTGAGAAAATTTTAATTTTTAAATTGTTTAAAAATGCGAGATAGGTGAAAACTAATAGCGCCATTCGATTTAACAATTTAAAAATTAATTTTTCTTTTGGAAAAATGTCTATTCGTTCTTTAAATTATGTTTAATCATCAGGATACTATGCTAGTATAACTACGAATTTATACTTATAAAGCTTCTTAAAGTTTGTCTTAAGTCAAAGGGATACTGAATTACTCTTCAAAAAGCACTGCTGTGTTTTGTTTTGAATACAGAAAATGTTTTTACCGTTTGAATGTTGAATATTGTATTGTTTATACACAACTGTTATTAATATAGCAATATAAACTTTGAATATAATTTGAAAAAACATTAAACATTCTTAATTAAAGCTCAAAAACTAGCAGAACGTATTAACAAAATTGATTAAATTGTTTGTTCCTAGCAAAGGAAGGGGATAGCTTCGAAAGGAAATCGAAGGATAAGATAATAAGGAGGGGGAGGTTCTGAGGGACTAGATGGAGGAGAGAGGCTGGACGGTGGCGAATGGTATTGCAACTGGGGACGAGGAGGGAGAATACACATATGTAAGTAAGTTGGGGGTTTCGGTGATAGACTATGTGGTCATGAATATGCAAGGATTGGAGGAGACGGACAAATTCGCAGTAGAGGGGAGGGTGGAATCAGACCATCAGTCATTAAGACTGTAGATAAGAGGGGAGGGTGGCGGAAGGCAAGGAGGGGAAGAAGCCTCGATAGGGGAGAGGATGACCTGGATGAGGGAGGCGATAGAGAAGTATCAGGAGCAGTTAGGAAAGGTACGCTTTGAAGGGGAGTCAGCGGAAGAGATATGGGAGGATCTGAAAGAGAAGGTGAAAGTGTGTGTGCAAAGGAAGGTATTTAGAAAGAAGAGGAAAGGAATGGTGAAGCCGTGGTAGGATAGGGAATGTAAAAAGATGAAAAGGAAGGTGAAGAGGAAGTACAAGAAGTGGAAAGAGGGTAATGCGAAAAGGGAGGAGTACGTAGAAATAAGGAAGGGGTTTAGACTGATGTGTAAGAAGAAAGAACAGGAAGAGGAGAAAGATCTGGAAAAGGAGCTAGGAATCGTTAAGACAGAGGGGGACGTCTTGAAGTTAATAAATAGGTTTAGGAAGTCGAAGAACGGGGGAGGCAGATATCGAAGAGCTGAATGACGAGGAGATAGAGAAACAGATAAGGAAGTTAAGAAGGTCAAAAACAGCAGGACTGAACGGGGTAGAGAACGAAGCATGGCTGTTTAGTACACAAGAGGTTAGGGAGAGGCTGAAGAAGGTAGTGAAGAAAGTATGAAGGGGAGAGGGATTCCCAGGAGGGTGGAGAGAAGGGTTAATAGTGCCACTTTATAAGAAAGGAGATAGAGATAGACAGGAAAATTATAGAGGGATTACGCTAATGAACACGGCGTATGAAGTATACGTGATGGTGGCGGCGGAGAGGCTGCGGAAGGATGTCGAGGGGAAAGGAATATTGCCGAAGACGCAGGCAGGCTTCAGTGAATAGAGAATTAGCGAAGAAGGGGTCGAGAGTGTACGCGCTTTTTGTGGATCTCAAAGGCGCGTTTCCTTCGGTGGATAGGGGGAGGTTGTGGGAGGCGATGGAGGATAGGGGAGTGGAGAGAGGCCTGATTGAGAGGGTAAGGGAGATATATGAAGAGACCAAAGATAAGGTAAGAGGAGGGGAGGGGATTTCGGAGAGAGTCAGGATGGATAGGGGGTTAAGGCAAGGGTGTGCATGTAGCCCAACGCTTCTTGCGATTTTAATTGCGGATATGGAAAGTAACCTGGAGGCCGGGGTGGATGGAGGAGTCAGGATAGGAGGGGTTAGATTTTGGTCACTAGCGTATGCATATGACATAGTGTTGCTGGCAAGAAGCGAGGAGGCCTTAAAGGAGATGATGAAGAGGTTGAGAAGATACCTGGATAAGAACAGGTTGGAGCTGAATGCGGAAAAGTCCAAGGTTATGGTGTTCAGGAAAGGATGGGGAAGGGATAAGGAAGGGGAGTGGAAGTGGAAGGGAAAGACGGTGCAAGAGGTGAAAGAGTTTGTGTACCTGGGCTTCTTGTTTCGAAGGAATGGTGGAGTGGATGGTCACATAAAAGAGAGAGTGAGGTGGGCAAATGTGGTGATGAGGCAGGTGTGGGGGTTGGGAAAGAAGTTATTCGCAGACGATTTTGGAAGGAGAATGAAATTGCTTGACTCACTAGTGATGAGTGTGCTATTGTATGGAGTAGAGGTGTATGAGTGGAAGGAAAGTGAAGAGGTAAATAGGACACAGGAGAGGTATGTAAACTGGATACTCGGATCGGCAATATTGTCAGGAGGGAGACGGGGAGAACAAGTGTAGGGATTCTAGCGGGGAGTCGGGCGTGTAAGTATGAGGAGAAATCTTTGGAAGAGATGGGAGGTAAGCTGGTTCGGGAGTGTTCGTGGGATAAGGAGAACATGAGAGGGGGTGGGAAGATGGAGGTTTAAAGGGAAAGGTATTTTGGAACGAATGGAATGCAGATGGATGAAGTGAGAAGGATGCACGAGGAAGGAAGGTATATGAGTTGGTTAAGAAAAACGGCATGAAGAGAGAGAAGACAGCAGGGGAAGAGAGAATAAGAGAGTCAAGGTTTAACGGGAACTATGTGTGGATTATGCCAAGGGCGAGAGCGCAATATTTATGTGAGAAAGGAGAGAAAGGATGTCAGGAGCTTATAGCGAGGATGAGATGTGGGTGAATGGAGGGTTTTAATAGGTTCTGGCTCTCTAGGGAAAAGAGGATATGTGAACTGTGTGGAAAGGGGGATGCAAGAGTGGAGCACTGCTTGGAGGAGTGCGTAGAGGTAGAAAGGAGTGGGATAAGCATGGAGGTATTGAATATTGATGCATGAAAGGGGGGACAAAAGGGCAGTAGCATGGGTGAAGGGAGTGTTGGGTAAGATGGAGAAGAAGAGAAGGAAGGAGGAAGAGGAATGGAGAAGGAAAGATTGTAAATAGGAGAGGAAGTAGATATAAGTAATCTATAAATATTGTAAATAGTAGATAAGTATTAGGTATTAGCCGCGGAAGCAGAGTTTGGCAATATGAGGCGATGCGAAATAGTTGGGACATGCGCGCGAGGCGAGGAAGGCAAGGCGATAAGAGCGTGCGGTCTTAGAGATAAGGTATGGATGAATGTTAGTTTGTAAGGGTTAGTTTAAAGAAAATTCTGTAAAAAAAAATGGAAGTGTAAGAAAGTCAATTTTTTAAGGCCAGCAGGCTGAAAAATAAACGTTTATCTAACTACCATTTCATTTAGTAAAAAGTGATAAAATTACTAATTTAGCAGTCAGACACAATGCTACTAATTGCATTATTAAAATGGCTACTAATTTGGATTTAGAGAGTATATGTGGACCCTTCCTATTGAAAACATTAAAATTCTCGTTATATTCTCCGATTTGAAATTCTTGAGAATTTTAGAATATAGAATAAGGCGCACAAAACAGTTACTACTCGAGGCACAAGTGTTTAACATCAAATCCAAATTTAGCCTACTATAATAGGTGTACCAAGCAATTTTAGCGTGGTACCATAAGTTCGCCTTTTTATTAATAAAATCTAACTTTATAGTTAGTACACCAGACCTGAACTGGTCCAGACATAATCTCATTTTTCGATTGATTTAGCGAGACTTTAGGTGGCGTTAATACGGACAAAGCGTTTAAATCGCCCTACCGTCGCGTCGTTACACTCGCTTTATCGTAGTTTAAACTTGCATCGATCGCTCCCGGTATGTGTACTCACTTTCTCTGGAAAATTATCAAGTGTGCTTAACCCAGTCGACAAACTATCATACCCGTATCCTTCGACTCACATTACATTCAGATAAAATATAAATCATCATTTTTGTGTAGACTGTAGAGAGTGTAGAGTGTAGAGTCGTTTTAGGGTGGATCCTTCTGAAAAATTAGGATTTTTATCCATGCATAATTTATCAGACTTTTTTATTAATGTACCACTCTATTTTCCTGGAAAAAGAGCCTGTCTAAAAAATGTATGAATATAAATTTCATAGTTTTTAGTTCAAACTTATTGAATTTATAAAGATTGTTACAGTTTATTAGGTAAACTAGCAATTGATTCATTGCATTATTTGAAACAATCATATTTTTCAATAACAAATTACCTGCTATTGATATTGGTGAAAGACAATGTGGTTAAAATACTTTATTGCGGGGGAAATTCGAAAATAAATTAGTAATAATTTAAATATTACAATGATCTTGAGTTGTTGAATTGCATCTAACAATCACAGAAGAAAAGGGAAGATTGATTTTAATGGCCTTATTGGCTAACTTCCGAATCGCAAATCAATAAAGTCGAAACAATTGACAGATTTCTTTGCGCGGTGCTTCTACCAAGCAGTTGAAGAAGCAGTTAAAGAATAATAATTTGAAAGACATACTTTTATTTTTTATGCAAAATTGTTTTTTTTTACAAACAAAATGTGAAAAGACTTCAAAAATATTCATTTCTAAAATCTTTCTCGGAATTTTTCAATAGTGGAGGATATCAATTTAAATTTATCATACAGTGAAATAGTTAAGTTTCACATATGTATCAGTATTAAATTAGTAATTTTGAATGTTTCATTCCCTTGAATTCTTTTTCATTCATTAAATTCTATGTATTCTTTTTCATTCTTTCGCATTCCTCGGTCATCTGAATTCCTTCAATTCGGATAAATCCCTGAATTCGCGAAATTTCCATGATTCTGAGAATTCCCCGAGTTCCAAGAACTTTAAGGCAATGCGAAGAATTGAAAAAAATGGAAAAAGTTCGGGGATTACGAAGAATTCAGAATATTGAAGAAATTCTGAAGAATTCAGCTATAAATAGAAGAGATTTAGGGATTTTAAAGAATTCCTTAAATTTCTGAATTTAGTAAATTCAGAGAATTCCAGGAATTCAGGTGATTCAGAGAATTTGAGGAATTACAGGAATTCAGAATGTTCAAAGAATTTTAGGTATTCAGAGTATTCAAAGAAGTTCAAGAATTCAGAATATTCAAGGAATTTCCAGAATTCAGGATATTCCACGAATTCAGGGAATTCAGAATATTTAAGGATTTCGGAGAATTCAAGGAATCTAGAGAAATCAAGGATTTCAGGATATTAAAGGAAATCAAATAATTTTGGGAATTTTCGAGCGTTTAGGTAATTTAAAAAAATTCAAGGGATTCCAGGATTTTGGATTCAAGAGATTCAAAGATTCGGAGATTCTAAGAAATTTATAGAGAATTCAAGGAATAAAGAATATTCAAGGAATTACGAATATTCAAGGAATTCAGAATATTCAAAATATTCCAGGAATTCAGGAAATTTCAGCGATTTTAGAGCACTTCGATAATTAAAGGAGTTTAGAGACTTCACGGAATTCAGAATATTCAAGGAATTAATGGAAATTCAGAGAAATTGAAGGATTGCAGAACTTTAAAGGAATTCAATAAATTCATTAAATTGAAGGATTTCAGAGAATCAAGAGAATTCACAGAATTCTAGGATTTTCAGGAATTCAGTATATTCAAGGAATTTAGGGGATTCAACAAATTTGAAGAATTTTAGTAATTCAGAATATTCAAGGATATAGGGGACCCTTTCAGGGTGTTTGATTTCCGAGCATTTAGGAAATTAAGCGATTTAGAGAAATAAAGGAATTTGAGGATTTCAGAGAATATGAGGGATTTCAGGTCAATTAGAAAATTCAAGGAATTCAGAGAATTTCAGACATTTTAGAGCATTAAGGAAATTCAAGAAATTCCAGGAATTTAGAACATTCAAAGAATTTAGGGTATTCAGAGAATTCAAGGAATTTCTGGAATTCAGAGAATTAAATGAATTTGAGGAATTCAGAGTATTCAAAAATTTCAGAGATAATAAGAAATTCGGGATATTTAAAGAATTCAAGGATTTCATAGAATTCAGCGAATTTCATGAAATTCGAAGAATTTTAGGGATTTTTTACTAAAAAATTTGATTTCTGTCTAAAAAAATCACTGTCATTTGCAGCGTTGAAAATAAGATGCTTTATAATATGAAGCTTTTAAAATTATTGCATGCAAACTTGAAGCGTTAAAAATTAAATAATGCCAAACTTTTATTAAAAATTGAAGCATTCTTAAATTAGAATCTCTAAACTAAGTCGTGAAAAAATAATTAATTATCAACTGGTGCGTCAAGATTTTCAAAATTTAATCATTTTAATCTAAAGTACGAAATTAGTAACTGGAAAATCAAGGGAACAACTTCATCTTGAAGAAAATTTCATAAGATGTCAAACTGCCATACATGTGCTAATAAACTGTCATATTGAAATCATAGAAAAAGTTGCGAGACAAACAAGAACCCGAAAAACGAGCGAAAGCATAGAAGCTTCAATCTGGACAGAATGAATGAATCGTAGATTATTATATGAAGAGTGGCACTAGATAACCAAATTTTTTTATCGAAAATAGATCCATTGCATACAAAATTCCAAAGAAATTAAATTAGCATTGCGGTAAAAGGATTTTTTCAAACTCTCGTTTTTTGTTATAATAGTTTTTAGAAGAATTGTCAATAAAATTTTAATCAAAGCTATTTGAAATTTTAACGTATTAATTATTTTTTTAACCTCTTAGCATTGATATTTCTTGAAACTATTACAATTTAATTAGAAAAATATATTTTCTTTTCTCATTTTTTTCAGATTTTTAGCAAAAAATGTCTGTTGTACTATCATATCGCGATCTTCAATTTTTATTTTCTCGGTACAGAATAATTCTTTTGAATCAAAAATATTTAATTATCATTTACCATCCCTAAATCTCGAAAGAATGTTTTTATTTTTGCAAAAAGTTAAAAATCTGATTTTCAATCGCTATCTAAAGCCGATTTTGAAAACCCATGAAATTTTAATCTTAAAATCCTCAGTCGATTTTCTCGGAATTGGATCTAAATCCGTATTCAGATACTCAATATTGGCGGAGCTTTTTTTAATTTTTATTTTAACTGAAAATTGAATTTTTATCGCAATAAAATCGGTTAGTGTCACTTTGAAATTGTCAACTTCCATATCCATTTTCTCGAACCTGGATAACTTTTTTCAATCGAACTTTTTTGGCCTCAATTGAAGAACACTTCAGCTTGGGAGTGGACTTTTATTTTATCTTATGACAGTGATTTCGATTTTACAGAAAGAAAAAAAAATTAGCAATTAGAGAACTTGGAAAATATTTGTAAGAGAAAACTGCATGTGCTGCTTATCGAAACGAATATCCATATTATGATCATGAAACAGGAGGAAGAGAAATCCGATCGATGCAGCCGGAGGTTTGTAATAATAATAAGAAGAAAAATGCAATTGTTTTTTTTTCTCTTTAATAAAGCCGGCAATAAAGCCACCGTCGTTGTATGACGAAGGGACGTAACTTTATGAGAGAATCGTGCCGGAATCGATCCAGAATGGACGACAAGGTTTACTTGCTCGAGCATGTACGATAATAGCTCTACCTATTCCAATTAATTCGACGAAACGCACCGTAGGCGATTTACATTCTCCATTGCGGATCTTGCATTTCACGCACGAAGAGTTTCCAACAGAAATTATTTGTCTTTCTAGTTTCAAAAATATTAAATTAACAATCATCAAGCTAGAGTTAAAGGAACAGTTATAGACACAGTTATAAAACAGAATAGTTCTCAATATATAACGATTTTCAGCTAGCGAGCTTCTTATAACAGATAGTCAAGTAATAAATCACTGATAACGACTAGGGTGACTCGAGAAAAAAGAATTGGAAATCAAAAACAGCCTAGTACTAAAAACTTTCATTTTGGGTCCCTAACAACCTGTGTTAATTTTGAAATACATAGATCAATATTAGGGCGGGGTAAAAACGCTTAAAATACTCGAATCGTTTGATCTGAGAGCCAAATTTTGAGTTGACAACCGAAAAAAGTAAAAAGACAAATTTTAAAATCGGTTAATATGTTCTGTTATCTTTTTCAATTTAAAAATTCAAAAAATGTTCCCATATTTGAAGCGTTTCAACAGCACGAAAAAAATTAAATATCTCAAAATCCCTGAATAACAAAAAAACATTTTTTTCCAAAAAAGCAAATTGTTAGCATGTTTCTTTGGTTTAAGGGGGTATTTCTATTTGACCGAGCTTTTTCAGGCGTTTTTCAAAAATGCATAAAAATACAATTGTTAATATTTTTGAATGGAAGTTTTTTCATATTTTTAATCAGATCTTAAACTAAAAAAAAACATGGTTACCAATTAGAAAAAAAATAATAGGGGGCGCTGCAGCATTTCAAAAAATGTGTCCCGGAAACGACACCCTCACTTGGCTTGGCTAACATGATTCAGCTGCGCCAGGTCATCCGAAACAAAAAAATCGAAGAGATTCTTAAAATATACGAGTGCCGCTATAGCCGGGACTAGAACAAATCAAAAATATTAAAAATTGACAAAATGGCACCCATTTGAAATTTTTTTTGCGAATTTTGACCTTTTTGGGGTTAGTTTTTGACTTGCTAAAAATTCAAAAATCGTTATTGTTTATTTATTCTAGTTCGGGCTATAGCCAAACATCTGCTAAATATATCTTCCAAATTTGAGCTTAATCAGTCCAGTGGTTTTTCACGGAATCATGTCAGCCATTTAAAAAAATCTTGTTTTGAGAAAAAGGACTTGCTCAACATGCAGCGTGACACTGGAAATTCAGACCTAGCACTGAAAGTTTTGACTAGACCTTGGATACAAATCTATAAATGATTTCGGAACATCGTATTGGGGAAGGAAAACCTATTTGAGACGAACAATGACTCTATTATACACATTTATGACCTGCCTGCGGACACAGCCGAGGCGGCCCTCCACAGCGTGCGGCTGAGTACTCGCCGCTCTGCGCAGTTGACCCTGCTGCAGCTTCGTTAAAAAGTCCGAAACAAAATAATCCCTTTGCGTACAAATTCCACATACTATATACTATCAAAAAATCAAACAAAAAAATCGATTTTTTGGTCCGGTCAAATAGAAATACCCCCTTAAGCTGAAGAAATTTTAGGTTCGACATATTCAACATTTTCCAAAATGTGTACATATGACACAATCCGAAAAGCATATTTTTCTCACATTTTCAAACAATTGTAAATTCAGAAAAAAAAATTTTTGTTCATAATTTTTTATTATTTTTTACTACCCGTGTAGAAATAGCCCCACTTGGCCCTATTAAAAGTCGGGCACTAGTCGGGGGCTAGTGGGGTTCTTTTTGGTGTACATTTCTAGTCGGGGGCTGGTCGGGGACTAGTCGAGCTATTTCAAAAAATCTTAATCCTCTGTGTAGGCTATTTTTATGTCAAAATTCCTAGGCGGGTTCTAGTCGGGCTCTGATCGGGCTATTCTTCTTTTAATGTAACATTTTTAATATCAATTCAACGAGAGTTTAAGACTGTTCCTGTGTTCTAAAATTTCGAAAAACTATAAATACAAATATCGCGAAAACAATTTTTTTTCTGTTTTTTTTTTAAGGAAAAAAAATCTAAGTTCCATCTTTAAGATAAATTGTAAATCTTCAGAAAAAATTACATTTGATTTAATTCTTAGTCGTCGTAAAATAGTCTAAAACGCCTAAAAAGCAAAACATTATAGGAAAGTTTAAAAAAATTTGTGTATTAAAAAAATTGTCGCAATACGCGATAAAATTTCTAAGTTCCGTGGATACAAATTTTAAATGCTCATTAAAAATGACATTTTATGGCTTTATATCAAAAGTTTTAAAATAGTCTAAAACGCGAAAAAACAAAATATTACACGAAGAAAAATTGTAATCGATTTAAATTATTTATTTAAAAATTATTTTATTCATATTCCTGTTAACAGATTATTTATTTTACGTCTATATTATGATGTCGTATAATAATAAAAAAATTAATTAGAAAAAAGATTTAAAAAATTGTTGTTATTACTTTTTTGAGCTGTACCTTATGAAGATGGCTTTTTCATCGAGTTTCAACTCGTAGGTTTAGCGCAATGGTTAAGACTACCGACTGCTAGGCGACAGATTCAGTTGTAGATGCAGGTTCGAAACCCCGTATCGTTAGAAATTTTATTTGTAATATAATGTTTAAAAATGTAATATATGTATTCATTCTAAGCAGGGCAATTAACATTCATAGACAGAATACTCGCAGTCAATTATTATTTATTTTTTAAATACCTTTTTTGTTATATCTTTAGAGGATAGCAATAGTGGTACTGCGCCAGTGGTGTGTTCTCACGTGGGTAGTACCCGAGTAGACCCCGACTGGGATAAGTCGGGTCATCCGACCAGCCCCCGACTAATTCACCGTGACGAACTGGTCGGGTACCCGACTTAAAGTGGGGCCAACTGGTCGGGTACCCGACCAGCCCCCCATTTGCATTTCCACACGGGTAGTAAAACCGATTCGATCAATTTGAGCATTTTCACTCCGCCCTAATCAATATCCTGGGGTTACGCTGGACTAAAATAAGTTTCAAACAATATTTATTTCAAGATTTTTGCGAAATTCGCTAATATTTATTTTTTTCGTAATCTACATAAAATTACCTATTTTCCATAATCTTCTAAGGTTTCAATATTTTCAGTTTTTATCAGACAAAATATCACTTTTATAAAGCTCAAGAAACTAAAATAATTTTTAAAAGCTGTGCAAACTGTCCTAAAATTTTCTTGAGCCTATAGAAACTTTCTGTATGGATAAAAAATGTAAGACTAGTCTACAAAAATTTGTTTAATTAGTTAAGATTTTTGAGGTTTATAAAAATCAGACTTTTTCCTCGAAAAACTGAAAACATTGAAATCTTAAAAGATATTTGAAAATAAAATTCAAATGAAATTGAACCATTTATTCCAAACTCCAATAATTAAGAATTTTGTACAAGATTTTTGAAAATTTGGTGAATCTCAGGATATTGATTGATCTTTTTCCGATTTTACAGAGGTTATAAATTTCAGAAAATGCACATATTCCATCCATTTTTTCTATATATGAGAAAATTCTGTCACAAGCATAATATAGTAGTTATGTTTTCGTTGGAAGGAGTAAAATGGAATGGAAGAAATGTAGTATAAGGGATAAAAAAGAAAATCCGGTAGCGGATTTAGAGATTTAGAACTTCAATCAGAAAAGAAAGAACCTTATAAATATGGCAAATTGGATTGTAAATGTGAAGACTATAGACAGAAAGTGGAAAAAATATAGACATAAAAATGAAAGAATAAAACAATTAGCAGAAAAATTGGAAGTAAAGAATATAATTAATATATATTGTATAATATATATAAAATAATTAAACAATAATTAATATAATTTGACGTCTTATAAAATTGTTTTCCCACTTGAAACAACATGAAGTTGTACCCTTGAATCGAAATGCTTTATCGTTGATTTTTAAGTTATTAATTTTGTGCTTTAGATTAAAATGATTGTTAATTTAAAAATCATAGTGCACTATTCAAAAAATAATAATTTTTAACAGCTTGGTTCCAAGATTTAGGAATGCTTCAATTTTTAAACGAAATTTAGAATTGTTTCATTTTTAACGCTTCAAGATTGAATTCATTAATTTTGAAAGTTTTCTGTTAGAAAACATATAGTTTTCAAAGTTTTTAAAGTTATTGAACATTAAACGTCCACAAAAATTAAAATTCCTCAATTTTGTACGGTGAAAATGGCAGTGACTTTCTTTGTTTTTCGAAATCACATTTTTTCGTAACAAAATCTATTCAATCGCTTTGATTGTCGCACTTGATACATGACTACGATCCTTCTTGATAATATTGATCATCTTTAAAATTTCTGTAAATTCTATTTGAATTATGTATTTGAATACTCAATTCTCAGCAGTTGAATTTTTGCTGTCTTGAAACCAGGGGGGTGACACGATTTTCGCTTTTGCATTAGAGGCGCGTGTCAGTTTTGTGAAGAGCGGCGAGTTGTGAAACATTGGCGCCACCTCTGCGACGCCCTGTCTACCCGTTGTCTGTTATTATTTTGCATATAAAAACTCGTGACATGTCATAACTTTATCGTTATTTTATTCATTTACGGATAAATGTGTTATGAAAATGGGGGGCATCGATGTATAGCACTGAACTGTCGATCAGGGTAAGAATCAAAAAGGATTTTTTAGCTCCGGATGAGAAGGTTATAACGGTAAGTATTACGATTTGTTTACACCGACATCCTTTAACCTAAAATAATCAAATGGCTCTGGCGGTTTCGTTACTGCATTGATTTTTAAATTTTGATATATTCTACTTGTTGCCCAACTTTTAGATTATTATGATAGTGTGTAAAATTATAGCTGGAATAGTTTTTTTTTTATTTTAAAAATATTTTAGGACCCATACTATCTTTAAGAAAAATGTAAAATTAACAATAATGACAGTTTTGAATTATCGCTGATTTTCTACATTTATGTACAATTACATTAATTTATTAATAAATTAAAGTATTAAAGTAAATTCTAATTGTAAAATAATGATTTTCTTGCAGTCAGAATAGTACATGAAACCTAAATTAAAAAAAGGATAATTTTGCGAAAAAGAAAGTCGCGAAATTTTGTAAAACCTGGTTTTTCTCAATTGTATATAATGAATTATTATGTTCTGTCTGCATAAGAATTGCAATACTTTTATCGTAGTATATTTTTAAATAATGAAATAATTATATTTCTTTAAATAAATTAACCTGGCATTTATTTCTCCTATATCTTTACTCCATATTTAATTTATATCTCCATCTTTTAATTCAATTTTTAAATAAATAAATGACCAAATGTACAATAAAGTTAATAGCTTTGATACTGATAATCTTTTCAGCCGTTTCACGATCAATACAATATACTGAATATTAAAAATGATCATTTTTATTATTTCTTGTATATTTTTATTATAATGAAATAATACATTAGGATCATTCAAGTCATTAAAAATAGAAAAACTATTGTTTATATTATCATTTCAGAACATTTAGTTTATTGGTTTTAAACGTTAAAGACGTAATCTTTATATGTTACCATTTTACTCTACTTGAAAATTAAAAACCGACATTTCCAGTGTAGGTTAGGTCTATTTTTTAATCCTAGGTATTTTTTAATTCTAGAAACAGTTAATCCTTGCTTAATTCAAGCTCAAAGTTTTTAAATTGTCCTAAAACGTCAAAAATATTACAAAAACAGCGAAAAATACTAAATCTCCCATGATTCTAATCAGCTCTAATTCAAATGTAGGGCGTGGCGCTAGTGGCGCCAGTGTTTCATTTTCTGCCGTCCTTCACAAAAGTGACACAGCGCATTTGTATGGCGAGTCACCCCCTCTGCTTGAAACTAAAGTTTTCTTTTTGCTTCAAAAACTTAAATTTGAAAATATTTGGTATGAAATTTCTTCATTTTAGGAATTTTCCTACTTTCAGATTTTAAAATGTTGTAGTTTAAATTTCAAATATTAAAAATGTCAGCACAATTTCACTTTTAAATCTTTCAACTTTCAATATTGCAAGATTTCATATTGAAAGCCTTTATGGTCAGTTTTAAAATTAATAATTTTATACTGAAATCCTAAAAAATTTCGAATTTTTTTTATTTGAAAATATTCTAAAATATTAGGTGTTTTCACTTCTACCACCAGCTAACTTCACTTCGTTGAGTGCTGAGGGGGAAAACAATGGACGAAATGCATGGGATTCGGTCCATTTTTGCCCTATTTCGCTAATATCTTCGTAAAAACTAATTTTTTCTATATAAGTGTATTTGAAAAAAAGTTTTTATTTTTTAAGAACTATTTAATCAAATAATAAAATGATAATTATTATTATTCATTACCAAGGTTGAAGTGAAAAGAAAATAATTGAGATTTGAAAAGATGATTCATTTAAAATTGAAAAATATTTAATTGGAAGATTTCAAGAATGAATAATCATTCTAAATGAAGTGTTAAAAACAAAAATATTTGAAATTAAAGAGTTAAAAATTGTTTTGTTTAAAATAAAAATAGATAAAAATAGAACTATCTAAAATTGTTACCTCAGTCATTGAATATTTTTTTTTAATTTTGAATGATTACAATTTTAGAGTTCTGTATTTTCATGTTGAACGCTCAATTTTCCATTTGCCCTAGCATAAGTTTCAATTCTGCTATTAAAATTGAAGTGGTTGAACTTTGAAAAGTATAACCAACAATTTCAAAATTTTTAAACGATTTAAATTTACTTAAATTAATTGAAAATTTCCAGAGTTTTTAGTATAAAAAAGTTTTAGTATCACAATTGTTGGTAATTGAAAATTTGGTCAGTAGTAAATGAATTTCGGATTCGTTTGATTTTTAACGTTCCGTAGTAAAAATTTGTTCATTGTTTATATTTCCCATTTGAAATGACTTCATTTTGAAATTTTTTTAAGAATAATTCAATTTTAAAGGTTTATAATTGAAATTTTTCCATTTCGAACGGTTAAAATGGCAGTGAATTTATTTTTTGATTTCAGAAAAATTCTTCTAATCAATTTTAACATTAAATGATAATTTTGTTATGTTTTTCTAATCATTTCTGCGAACATTGAATTCCCCGCGTGAAGCTACGAGTGATGTAAGATATTTTATTCGAAACCACCATGTTATGAGCCTGCAGAGCCCCCAGAAAAGAGAGCGTTGGGTAGCCCTTTACCGAAATGGTGCCAGAACGTCCTATGAAGTAGTTTTTTGATAGTGATGATGATCACTGTCCGAACATTCTTCTGTTTTATTTTTCCCCATTTTTCAAATTTCTCGAAAGCCAGCTCATATTTATTCTTTCCATGATTTTGAGTGTACGAAGATTTACGATTATAACTGCGACGTAATTGCAGATAAGGTTTCACGGATTCTATTGTGTTAGATGAAAACATACGATTGATATGGGAGTCAGCTTTTTGGGTTGAGAATGGTAATCTCGTATGGCGCGAAATTTTCAAAGTGGTTCGGTGCGTGGAACTAATAAACCGCCAGTGCGGCGGCGTTTCGAACTAATAAACTGTCAGTAACTGATACTGTTCGTTAAAGGGATATCTAACGCTGACTTTTCTAGGGGCGTTATAGGTTCACAAACATGGTGGTTTCGAATAAAATCCTTTGAATCTCATGAAATTCTCTGTAATATCTTAAAATTCATTGAAATATTTGGAATCGCTAAGAATCCTTTGAAATAAAATTTCAATTAATTTATTTTTCAATGTTCTCTAGAAATCGCTTAAAATCTTTGTAAATCCTCCAATATTCTTTGAAATCTCTTGAAATTTTCTTAATCTCTTGATTTTCATTAAAATAAGTATAAATAATTAAAATCCCTTGAATGTAAATCAAATTGAACTTATTTATTAAATTTCTATAGAAAACCGTTTATATTCCGACGAATATTTGAAATTTCCTGAAATCTTTGGAGATGTATTAAAATTCTTTAAATCTTGTGAAATTCCTTGAAATGTCTTAAAATAACTTGAAATTTTTGGAATCGCTAGAAATTCCTGGAAATTTTTTTTGATCTTGAAATATTTGGATTTCCCTTGAAATTTTTTAAAACTCTTAAAATCGTTTGGAATCCATTAAAAAATTATCTGGAATTTCTTACATATTTTAACTTGAGATGAAGATATTTTAACTCTTTTGGAATCCTGTAAAACTAAATAAATCATTCGTTTGTAGTCTCTTTATTTTTTTGAATCAATTCTTCAATATTTTAACATTATTTATTTCTATAATAATTTTCTCATAATGATTACTAAGTTGCGTAGTGGGGGATTACAAGGGATTGTAAAATATTGCATGGGATTGTAAAGAATTGCATGAGATTCTACTTTAAATAATGTATAAAACAAATGAAAATTATACATTTTATTCACTATGTACAATTTTTTCCATCTGGGTGGAAACACACCATACTAGTTAATGCAGAAAAAATAAAACAGATAAAATAAAAGGGATTATAAGATTACAAATTTTTAATGAAGTTTTTTGAAAAATTATTATTCTTTCATTTCCAACTCAAGACGTGTTAAGAAGAACTGTTAAAAATAAATAATAATACAATGATAAATAAATAAATATCCATTATTGTTTTCTATCAGTATATGCGTTTCGATACAGATATGTATACTCTTCAAGTTATTGTTTATAAAAAATTCCAGAAGAAACATTTTTGATTAATAAGAATCTCAGGATAAAATCCTGCATTATAATTGATTATAATTAGTTAGATTTTTAGGTAGTAATTACAGAGGAATATATTTTTTTTTTTAATTCTGAGAGGAGCTTCATCAAAACCATTGATGTATGCCATATGGCAGGGCTCACCACTTTCAGCAAGTGTTGACTGCCACGACAAGTGTTTGACTGCCAAAAAGTCACGGCTCGTTACGGCTCATCGTTGGAACAGAAGGGTCTGCATTTTTTGTACTCGAATTCACAACACATTTTATTTTTACATTTTAAACTTTAATTTACCGCGGAGGATTAGGGACCAGTCGAAGGAGAAGTTCGACGGAAATTTATTGGGGCCTGTTTGACCTAGTCTTTTGACTGCCACTGGCAGTCATGGCAGTCAATGACTGCCTTCTGATGAGCTCTGCCATATGGCATTATGCTGTGGCATTTCTTGAGCCTGTAGTAGTTTTATAATGTTCAGTTATTTTCACTTTAACCAATTTTAAATTTCTTCTTCCTCCAACTAAATTATTTATTTATTCAAGACGTGTACTTTGGAAAATTCTTTAACTGCAGGACGTGAGGTATTTTTTAAATATTCTTAGGCAGAACATTAAGAAAAGGGGAAAAGGGCGAAGTCATAGGAACCATCTGTTCAAAACATATTGTTATGACCTGCACCTATCCAACTTTACGTGCCCAATGCCCATTGCACGTCGTATGGTTCGCGACATCAGGGGGTCATAAAACGCCTCTACGGGTCTACGGAGACACAACAGGGCACCCCGACTTTTATTGCTCGAGAGTCTTATTTCCATGGCTGCACATTAACTTCGCGATTTTCGATGTAACTACAGGCATAAGCATTATAAGTGGAATTCCTCGGCAAAGTCATGTTAAAGGTCCTTATTAAACAATCACTGCAAATTAGAAAGCGAAGTAATAAACTGTTTTCTAATTATCGTTAAAGTTAAACTGCAGGCAAATCAGAAAATTGCTTATTGAAGCATGAGTATTTTCTTCATTATACGAAGTGGAAATAATTGATACCGTATTTTATAATATTCCGTAAAACAAAAAAAATATTCAGAAATTTCATTTAATTAGTAAAAAGCCGAGACTGCCTGTGTTACAGAAAGAATTTTTAGTTAAGTACAAAATTCATGGGATTTTTCCTAAAAAGATTTTTAAGCTGATTAACCATGTTTGTTTTCAAAAACAAAAGAAACATAGGGAACTTTAATGAAACTACTAATAAATTTAGAAAATCTGTCTTAAATTTGGTTATGAAAGATTGCTATGCACAGTTACGCAGTTTAAATGTGAATATTACACACATTATTACTACATTGAATAAGCAGGTACCTTTTTTCAGCATTAAATAATGCTTTAAAAGGAAAACTAAGTTGAGTAAAAAAGACTTTAGTCCATTTTAGCGTTGAAACATATTTCTCTAATTTTAACTCCTTTCGTGCAATTATGTTACACAAAATGACTTTCTTGAGTATTTTTCTCAAAAACACGATTTTTCCAAGGACATACTTCTTCTATGTCAAGGACATACAGCCTTCTTCTGCACTTTTGTTGCACAATTATTTTATTTTACCAAGTACCTCGAAAATATCGGATACATTGTTGTCGAAAACCTGATTGCCTTTTCTTTCCTTGAAGTTGTTTTATATGTATATTTAATTTGAAAAATTGAAAATTAAATATACGAATCATAGAAAACCTTATGCTAATTGAGAAACATTTGTGCTTTTTTAAACTTTAATACTACTTCTTCTAAAGAGTTTTAATATAAAATCATAAATGCGTGAAGACTTAAAATTTCTAAAAATTGTAGGCTATGCCAGATTTTTTCACCAAAAAGTACCATTTAAAAAAAATCATCAGGATATCCAATTTTCAACATATTGAGGTTATGTTAGCGCTTTACACCCGACATGAGTATTTTTTTTAAATTATTAGATTAAAAATCTGTCAACAATGCACGTTTTTCAGTTTTATTCGCATTTTTTAAAACCAGAAATTGACTTTTTTAAACAAAAATCATTAGATCTTAGAAGTTTAGAATTTCTGAAAAATTTTAGGATACGTTGGCATTTTACACCAGAAATTGGTATTAAGACACAAAAATGATTATAATTTGAACAAGATTGAAAAACTTTTAAACATTTTGGATTATGTGTGTGTTTTCCGTCGGAAATTGGTATTTTTAATAAATATATGTATTTTAAAGTCGATTCACAACTTTTAAGAATTCCAGGTTATGCGTTAGCGTTTTACACCCAAAATTGGTATTAAGAAACAAAAATCATTATAATTTGAACATGATTAAGAATCTTTGAACAATTTTGGATTATGTTTAATTTTTCCGTCCGAAATTGGCATTTTCAATAAAAAATATGTACTAAAACTACAGAAGAATTTAGATCAAAATTTACGGGTTTATCTAATGATTTCTTAAATAATTGGATTCCACAAAGTTTATTAGAGAAGAATTTTAAAGACGGTTTCCTTGAAACAATTTTTTGTTCAAATTATCCAGAATTACTGATAACAATGGCAGTAAAGTGTGTAACAGTAGTGACTCTCAGAAATGTTTATAATCAGAAAATGCTGCATATCTGAGAGAGCATCTCACCATATCTGCTGAGTGCTTTCATGTTGTTCCAAATAATCCTGTGAAGATGCTTTAAAAGGTTACTTTTAAAATTCTAAAGA
This sequence comes from Andricus curvator, assembly GCA_932195095.1. Lineage (NCBI taxonomy): Eukaryota > Metazoa > Arthropoda > Insecta > Hymenoptera > Cynipidae > Andricus > Andricus curvator. The sequence goes on along the minus strand of CAKNYM010053125.1, from coordinate 658,407 downwards.
GGCTGATGATTCAAAAATGTTTGGGTCAAAATGTATAAAAATGCTATATTGAGACAATTAACACGAATCTCTCTTAAGTCGATGGCTTGGTGAAAGCCTGTAAAACAGACTATCCTTTACGACCAAAGAGTCCATAAAACTTTCAAAAACATCCATGAAAAATAATAAGACCCTTTTTGAAGTTAATTGACAATGTTACACTCCATCGAATCCCCTTTTGGTTTCTTTTGACGTAATATCCATGTTTCCAAACATTCCATATGAAAGAGTTGAAACTGCCATTCATTTTATTTTGAATTTAATAATGTGTTGAAGAACCTAACTTTGGAACTCAGATAGGCTCAGTTATGTCTCCTAACCTAGCAGAAATGGCATTTTATGAAGGATTTGGAAAATTAAGTTTACGAATAAATTTACTTTAATTTGGACTTTTATGTGAGGTATGTTGATGATTCTGCACTTTGGGTAGATGCAAAAGAAGTTGATAGTCTCTTGAATGTATGCAAGAGTATTAGAGATTACAATTTACTGCTGAAACTGAAATTGAAGGGGATTACATTTTCCAGATATAACTATAATAAAAATTGATGAAGGCTATAATCACAGATTGACATAGAAAAACGATTTGCTCCTGAAGAACACTTAGTTTTCTTTCTAATCATTATATTCCAAACAAAATAGGAGTCGTAAAGAATTTGATTGATAAGGCTTTCAAATTGACGCATCTAAATTTTAACGGAAAAAATATTGAATTGTGTAAAGAAATTCTTTTTCTCAACTATTACTCGACTGATTTTATTGAAAACATGCACACAACCGAATATATTTATAGTTAAGTTCAAAAGTAATATGATTGGAAAATTGGGGAAAAACAGGTATAAAAATTAGATAAACAATGTGTGTTTTAAAAATTAAATTTATAGTGTGATGCAATTTTTATAGGACAAATACATAGCACGGTCAGCCTCAACGAACTTCAACTTAAACTTCTTACTCAACGCCAGGTCTTTGCAGGATTCAATTCTTTGTTGTTGCCCAGATATTTTGGGCCAAGAAGGAAAAAAATCGATCAAGCCCTTTTTTTGAAAATCCAAAATTTGATTTTTCGAGATTCTTTTTCTTTTAATGAAAAATTGTAATTATGTGTGCGTTTTTATACATGAAATATATAGTAAAAAAGTTCCGATAAACTTTGGTGTCAAACGAAAACTGGGTCTTCTATAGAGGGTTTTGTAGCGTAAACAGGGTTCCAAAAACCTTTATAAAAGATTCAGTTTTCGTTTGCCACAAAAATTTATGTGAACTTTTTTACTACATATTTTATTTATACGAGCTTACATATAATTAAAATTTCTTTTTAAAAAAACAGCACGAAAAATCAAAATTTGAATTATCAAAAAAAGGGCTTGATCGAATTTTTTTCATTTCTTACTTAAAATATTCAGACAACATCAGAGAATGAAATCCTGCAAAGAACTTGCGTTGAGTGAGAAGTTTAGGTTGAAGTTGATTGAATGGGGCACTTACACTAAGGAGGAATGAACATCAAAATAGATCTCATAGAAGTCCTAAATATTCAGTCCTACCCAAACATAGAATCACAAATGATCATGAATACAATTGGGATGATGTCAAAATCCTTTATCCATTTATCAATTTATCATGACAGAAATAAAAAAAATAGAATTTATAAACAAAGTTTGAGATGGGGTTATTGATTGGATAAATTGATTCCCTATTTTCGATAATAAAGTCTTATTGTATATGCAAATCACTTTTCTCCAAGAATGGAAAATTAAGCCAAATAAATTTTATGTTAATCTCTATATTTTTATTTTCAGATATTATATGAACTTTAATCAATATAAGTTGATATTGTTCATATCTGTAATTTTCCTATAAATAGGCCCTGATGAGGAAGTCTAAAATGGTTTTGAAACGTGTTGGTTCACTAGTCCTATTATAAAAAGTACATGCATTTCGGCTAACTTCATGCGTAGTCCCTAAACCCTATTGGTCAATTCAGTTAGCCATTGACATATAATGTAGTCAAAGCAGGTCACAGTAAAATCAGCCCCAATCAGCTGTCGAGAATCGGGAGCAAGATTCGATAAGTCGATAATGTAAAAAAGATTCGATAACTCGAAAATTCAAGCAGGCGCAAATTTCAAAAGTCAACATTTCTGGATTAATTATTACAATGAATTAATAAAATAGTTGAAAATTAAGAATACAATAAAAAATAAGTCGAGTTAGTTATGATTCATTGTTAGGCACTCTAAACATAGGGGAAAGGGAAGAAAGTGTTTTCAAAATGCAAAACAAAATCAAAATTTGGAGTTATCTCGAAAACGGTGAGAGATACGTGAAAACTAACAACATTTTCAGGGGGTTTCTAAAGAGGGGAATCGCTTTCGACCAAAATTTTAAGGTTTTTGCAGAGTATGTTTGTTTTCGACCAACTCGAAATAGCCCAACTTAAAGATTTTTTAAATACCAAAAAATGAAAATTTTGTGTTATCTTGAAAACGGCGTGAGATACGCGAAAACTGACAACATTTTCGCGGTTTTCTATAGGGTTCGATCCTCGGCAACCTCGACGTAATCCAGTATACAGATTTTCGAAATTAAAAAAAATCAAAATTTTGAACTATCTCGACAACGGTCAGAGGTACGTGAGAACTAAGTTATTTTAAAGGTTTTTGCTATAGGGTCTTTTTTCGATCAACTCGAACTAACCCAATAAAAAGATTTTAAAATACCAAAAAAAATTAACATTTTGAGTTTTCTTTGAAAATGATAACAGTAAACAGATTAAAAAAAAATTTTAATCTAAAAGTTGAATCATCTTGAAATCGATCCGAGATTTGTAAAAACTAATAATTATAAAGAACTCAAACTAACCCAGTAAAAAGCTTTTAAAAATTCAAGACAATAATACAAATGAATGTTTCACAAAAAGTTGAATTTTCAAACCAAAAATATGCATTTTCCATCAAAATAATTGAATTTTCGACCCAAAAAAAGACGAGAAATGAATTTTCAACTTTAAAAAATAAATTTTCTAACAAAAATGGAATAGCCACATTTTCGGCAAAAAAAATTAATTAAAAAAAAACATTTATTTTCAACAAAATAGTTAAATTTTTAAGTGAAGAAACTTATTTTTAACAAAAATAATGAATCTTTACCCAAAAAAATAAATCTGCAACCCAAAACATGAATTTTCTACCAAAAAAAGATACATTTTCAAGAAAATAAATGAATTTTCAACCAATCATGTGAATTTTCAACCAAGAAGATTAAATGTCTATCAAAAAATATACATTTTCGACAAAAAATATAATAGTTAAATTTTCAGTTAAAAAATTAATTTTTAATTTTATAAACTGATTTTCAATCACAGAAATTAATTTTCAACCAAGAATATTATTTTAAAAAAATACATGGATTTTAAATACATTTTAAATACATGCCTACCCTGAAAGGGAAATGGCTTAATGGTATACATACATACATGGATTTTGAAACAAATTTCAAATTTGTAAAGGAATTTTCAAACAAAAAGGTTAATTAGTCCAGAATATTAATCTTCTTGGTGACTAATTCACCATTTTGGTTGTATATTAATTTATTTTGTTAAAAAATATAGCCATTTTCAACTTAATAGCTGAATTTTCAAGTGAAGAAATTAAAAAAATTCAGTTTCACCAAAAAAAACGAATTTTCAACAAAATCGTTAAATTTTCAAGCAAAAAAATGATTTTTTAATTAAAATAATGAATCTTCAACAAAAAAAATGAATTTTTAACCCAATATTTGAATTTTCAATTGAGAGAAAGGATTTTGTACAAAAAAAAACAACAAATTTTCAAAAAATAGATGAATTTTCAACAAAATAGTTAAATTTTCTACCAAACAAATGAATTTTCGACGAAAAAGAGATTAGTTAAGTTTTCAGTAAAAAATCTAATTTTCAGACAAAAAATTAATTGTCAACCAAAAAGATTAATTTTCTACCAAAAAACATCAATTTTTAACCAAATAAATGAATTTTCCACAAAAAAAGTGAATGAAGTCACCAAGAAGATTAAGATATTCTACCATAAAAGACAACGTTTCAAACAAATACAGAATTTTCAATATAAATGGTAAATAAAACATGGAATAGTTAAATTTTCAATTAAAAAAATTAATTTACAACAAAAATTTCAAAAAAGTAGTTGAATTTTGTATTAAGATGCTATCAAATCAAGATATATTGGGACGAAAATCCTGGAACCAATGAAAAATTGACAGAATGATTTGAGCAAGAACTTATTTGAATACCTTGTAAATTCCACATTTTTCTGTTTTTCTATGATGTATTCATATTGAAAAATGATAATTTTCAATAGAACTAGCAAAAATTAACCGGTTGAGGTAAGTTTTGCTTTTCAAAATTATTATTTAAATGTAAATAGTGCAATAAAATTATGGAACAATGGCTATTTTTCATTTATTGTAAAAATACCATTTTGACTGTTATTTAACAATAATCTGGAATTTTTCTCAGTTTAATCATGAACATAAATAATGGGACATTTTTCTTAATTTTGAAGGTTAAAAATAAAATTTTGATATAAAAATAAACAAATTATTGGAAAATGAACCGAGTTTTTTTCAAAAGAAAGGGTAATTATTGCGCGCGTAGCGCGCACAATGTTCTAGTTGTATAAAAAAGACGGAGCAAGAATAAGCAAAGAGTAAAGAATGAAATAATAATGTTCGTTTTGATTGACTCTTTCCTTTTTTCCCCTCCTTTTTATCTTGTTATATATTTGTCTCTAATGAGCCGGAAAGGAGGTAGTTGGAAATCTAATTTTGATTTGTGAGCTTTTTATTGTTTATGAATACAATCAAGATTTCTCTTAATTGAGGCATAATATATTTACTTCAATTTATCGAAAGATAAATTTGTTTAAATGTTGCTTAAAGGATATTTTACAACTACCAATTTTTAGAAATGTGTGATTGTCTGGATTAGTATTTCTCCTATTTGGAGAATGTAATAATCTGAATAGATTGGTTTAGAATCAACAACAAATAATCAAGTATGTTGTAACGAAAAGATACTTGAAATTAATTAATTGAGTTTATCATGCGATTATTGCAGATGCAGTGTTTACATGATGTATTATTCACTAGTTTTACATAAAGCAATTGAATTTTAATCAAGCTGTTTAATATTCTTTTTGCAGTAGACTCTATACTTACGCCTTTCATAAAACAGAATATATAGACTCTGTTTCTATTTATCTTTTACTTTCAATGAGAGTTAATATGCAGCATTAGAATTCAAGAAGAATGATGAATGATGAAAAAATAAAAGTCAATAAGAGATGATTACGAATATCGAATAAACACGCAAGTAATTAGCACATAACTGTATAAATACTTAAGTCTTTATTAGTGAGAAGCCACTGTCCAGCTCTAGCGCACTCATTGTCTGCTGTAGGTATTTGCATATGAATGGAAGAATGTGTATTAATGTCCCTCCCTGAATGTAAATAAGTTTCAAATAAATTCACACACTTTCATGTATACATAATAATTCTATAAAAAATATTACTAAACATAAATCTTTTTTGTCATTTTAATGTACTTTAGAATATGGTTTGATTTTCTTGATCCAAATTTTAGAAATAGAAATTCCATGAAGGGAATTTCACAATAAAAGGGACGAAAACCGGACGTTCTTTTATGATATCACACAGAGAAATGTCCTCTTCTGCCAAAAGGATGTTTTGGACGCAAATACAAATGGAATTGCCTCGATTTTCATTCGTCGAGAGAAGAATATTTTTGCAGCAATCATTATCTTTTTGTGGCAAACTTAATCTAATCTGGCAGCCAAATAATTCTGCTTGTGTAAAACAGAGAAAAAATAATTTTAATTAATTAATTATTCAATTAATTATTCTGAATTTCGAAAAACTATTTATCTTTTAGGTTTATTTGGTAACTTTTTTATGGTTATATGAATCTAATTTGCCTAAGATTCTTGAGAAAATTTAACAGATTTTTTAAGACTTCAGATATTTCAAATAAAAAAAGAGTTAATTTTCAACCAAAAAAGATCAATTTTCAGCGAAAAATGTTATGCACACTTGATATTTCAAACAAAATGGATAATAATTTTGAATCATAAATAGTTAAATTCGTACGAAAAATCAACAAAATAGTTCAATCCTCAACTAAAAAAGATTATTTTTCAATCAGTTGTATTTTTAAGAAACAAAATAAAATGTTTTCCAAATGAGACGAATTTTCTACAAAGCAGTTTCATTTTTGAACCCGAAAATATGAATTTTCACAAAAAAGTTAATTCTCAAACAAATAGTTGAATTTTCAACCAAATAGATGACTTCTCAAACCAGAAGGTTAATTTTCTATCGAAAAAGATGAATTTTTAACGAAATAGTTACATAAAGTGTGAACCAAAGAGATGAATTTACGATTAAAATGAGAAATCTTCAATCAAACACATGAATTTCGAACAAAGTAGTTCGACTTTTAACCAAGTAGTTAAATTTTCAACAAAAAGTATGAATTCTCAACGAAAAATGCAGCACTCGATATTTCAATAAAAAATTTGATTTTAAATAAAAAAAGTTGAATTTATCAAAAAAGATGAGTTTTCAAGAAAATAGTTGAATTCTCAACCAAAACAGATTAGTTTTCAACCAAAAAGATGAATTAATCAACCAAGAAGATTAACCCTGGATCTAGAAAATATCTCCGAAAGTTTTGTTTATATTACAGAATTTTACTAGAATTTAGGATGATTTCGAGTCAGTGTCAAATATATTTAGGAGAAATTAAAAAATATTTGATGATCTTCAAAACTTCAAAAATTTCTAAGTGTGTTGTAAACTGACTCGAATTATTCTTAAAATTACCTTAAAATCTTCCAGATTCTTTTTTCACAATTTTGTTGATCATTTGAAAGATTTTAAAATATTGAAAAATATTCTCTTGAAATAATTTTCAATAGCCAAAAACCACATTAAACTTTTTCAGGAATATTAACAAAATTGTTGTATTATCTTAAAGCTTTTCAAACTCCTCAAAAAGCTTCAAACTTTTATTTTCAAATCTTCAAATATCTAATTTTGTTTATTTTTTTAAATCCTTTCAATCTGAAAACTTCGCAATATCTTTTACAATAATTCGGATTTTTACAAAAATTGTAGAAATCTTTTAAAATCATTTGAAATATTCTTAAAAAAATTAATTTTTCGGAAAAAAATCATTAAAAATTTTGCCAGTAATCTTGAGAACATTTTTTATCCACCTCAAACCTTTGAAAATTCTTAGGAAGCATCTAAATGTTTTGTTCGAAATCTTAAGAAATTTACATTTTGTTACAGAATTTTTGGAATCTTGTCAAGATTTCAATTATTTTTGAATCTTTTTAAAAGCTTCAATGATGATTAGAAAAATTCAGAAATGAATTTCATCACGAAATAAAATTACTTTTTTGAAAATTTTGATTCACTAAATTGATGGTGCAGAAAATTCGTAATCCTCATTAATAGAAAAATACGTGTAGTGTTATTTAATAGGTTAAGGGGTTATACATATAATGCCTTTGTAATTTTTAAAACATTTGGTCAAAAAGTTAAAAATTGGAAATTGTGATTTACAAAATTCCAGAAAATTCAAAAGAACAAACTGAAAGCAGCCACTAAATGTCATATTCACGCAGGATTCAGCCAAATAACCAATCGGGTTAAAAAAAAAAAAACACAGCCACACAAAAAAAAATCTTTTTTCGGGTCTGGAGGTAAGACCATGTTTACTATATTTTTTCAGGATTCTGATATAACCTCAAAAAACCTCATAAAAAATCTTTTTCCTGGTCTGGAGGTCAGACGATGTTTACTATATGTTTTTGGGGTCGCTGAATCCAAATCAGAGGTCCAAAAACCCCCAGCACGTCAGGGTTCTGACATAACCTTAAAAAACCTAATAAAAAATCTTTTTCCGGGTCTGGAGGTCAGACCATATTTACTATATGTTTTTGGGGTCGCTGAATCCAAATCCGAGGTCCAAAAAATCCCTGCACGTCAGGATTCTGACATAACTTTAAAAACCCTGATAAATTTTTTTTTTGAGTGCGGGGGTCAGACCATGTTTATTATATGTTTTTGGGGTCGCTGAATCCGAATCTGAGGTCCAAAAAATCCCAGCAAGTCAGAGTTTTGACAAAACCCCAAAAAAACCTCATAAAACTTTTTTTCCGAGTCCGGGGGTCAGACCATGTTTACTATATGTTTTTGGGGTCGCTGAATACGGATCCGTAGTGTCAAAAACTCCAGCACGTCAGGGACGTGAACAAGAGACGAGCTTCTAAGCGACCACAAAAACGTACAATAAACCCCCGAAATCGAAAAAAAAAATTTGTATGAGGTTTTTGAGGTTATCTCAGAACCCTGACGTTCTGGGGGTTTGAGGACCTCGGATTAGGATTCAGCGACCCAAAAAACATATAGTAAACATGGTCTGACCTCCAGACCCGAAAAAAGATTTGTTATAAGGTTTTTTGAGGTTATGTCATAACCCTGACGTGCTGGGGTTTTTTGGACCTCGGATTCGGATTCAGCGACCCCAAAAACATATAGTAAACATAGTCTGACCTCCAGACCCGAAAAAAGATTTTTTTTTTTGGTGTGGCTGTGAAATTAACTATTACAGGATCATACTCCTAATTTGAAAGACTGAACTTCAACTAAAAACATTGTGGGGCCTTTCAAGATTGAAAAATATATAAATTTGACAGATAAAATTCGAAAAACTCAAACTGAATTGCGAAGAATTGTATATTGTCCAATTCAAGTAATAAAAATCGTACAATTTAAAATGTAAACCTTTCCAAATTAAACAATTCAAAACTCAAAGCTTTCAGCGTAAAATAATTAACAATGTTAAATGTTTTAACTTGTACAATTTCCAAGGAGAAATATTACAATTCTGTACATCTTTTTTTAACAAAGTATATGTATACCATGTATACCATTAAGCCATTTCCCTTTCGGGGTAGGCGTGACACTACCCGATTCGGGTAGTGTTTCTAGGTTGATAACTTGTAGTAAATAACTACAAGTGTGGGTTCACCACACCCACGATGTGCCAACAGCACTCAGTTTTCTCGAATGGTCACCCATCCAAGTGCTAACCGCGCCCAACGCTGCTTAACTTCAGTGATCTGACGAGAACTGGTTTTTTTAGCGTGGTATGGCTGTTGGTATATGAATGCTTTAATATGCAAATCTTGCACTGAAATTTATTATATCAGAATAAAAAAAGATATCCTCAATATTAAAAAAAATTAAGAGCTAGGAGATAAATTAAGGTAAACAAATAAAGAAAAAGGTGAAACTGCAGGTAGAGCGCGAAACTGGAGGTAACAGTGAAGCGAATTGGTTTTCAATCTTTATATTGCGAATCTCGATCAACGAGGTTTTCGATTTGAGTCGATCCTGTTCAATCCCTGATCCGCTTTTATACCCTCGTGTCTAAAGTAAGTCGCAGTGAGATTGCCAATATGTAATCGGGTATCGATCAGGATTCGAACCTATGCATTCGACATTTCCTACAAGACACGAGAGTCATTTATTCTTTCCCTCACGTAATTTAACTCCTGACAATTGATGCATGTTCAATGCATGCTTCCAATCTAATTAACTTCTTCGGATATTCAACATTGCGACAGGAAATTAAATGCTGAGGAATTCAAGTACCTTTTAGTCGATGAAACTCATTTACAAAAACCCACTATGAAGGATTCTATTTTCAGAGATTGATTGATTATACTCCATCGTCAATAAATATTTAAATCTCTAAGAATAAAATTTAAATAATAGTGATTGGTCATCATTCTTGAAATTAAAATGCTACGATTTGCGTAAGGCGATTTCCTTCTGCAGATCCATTATCGAAAATTGCAACACTTTTCACAATTTCTTTTTATTGATTTCGCATTTTCAGATATATTGCTGTAATTTTCAAACTACCTCTCCAACCTTAGTAAAAATTTAATTAGAATCTAAATTAATGAATATTGTACGGAAAAATAAGGTTTCATGTGTTTTTGATGGAAAATGTGGTTCAAACTAATCAGAGGCGAAGAACCCTAGGGGACACAGGGAGCAATGCCCCCCCCCCC